>VWZF01000182.1:665371-768417 GCA_013396755.1 Sclerurus mexicanus | reverse complement strand
GTGCGCTGTATAAAGCACCTTTTATTACCTGGGTTTAGTGAAGAAATAGGAATTCAGGTTCATAGGGGATGTAACAGGCAAGTCTCTCATCATCTTAGTTTGCAGAAGGGTATCTTGCCTGGGTTTGCAGGTAGTGATGTGTTTGATAACATGGGAAAGCTGCACAGTAGATTTGCTAACACCCATAAACATTTTCCCCCACCCTGTTTCTTGGCTGGTGTCCATTTGTCTCTTTGTGAGTTTTTCTTTTGTTGTCCAGGGAAAAAAAAAAAGAAAAATCAGACTTCAGTTCACAGAAACAGGCAGAGTGACATTCCCACCATATCTTTGTTCTTCACTGAAGTCTTGGATGCACAACCTGTGCCTGCTGAGGTGCACTGAAAGAGTATGGAAAGGAGGTACAGGGCAGGATCACCAGCTGATGCAGCAGAACAGTACAGAGGTTTGGGGCAGAATGCATGGATAATGGTGCCAAATATCCCAATTATGAACCACCCTTCAGATTTTTCATGGCTCAGTTTTCAGGACTGAATATGAGCTTCAGGAGAATTGACAGGAGAGGGTTGCGCACACAGATCTTAATAGTATGGCTGGAAGTACGCACTAACATGATGTCCATGGGAGAGGACAACTGATTAATTATGCCCATGCCTGGACCTGTATGCTCAGGATTGTTAGGAAAGTTAAAAACCAATGAGACTGATGTCAGCCTACAAATAGCTCTGAGAACAGAAACAATTGCTGTGAGAACCATGAACTGGCCTGTTTATATCTGTGTTTGCTTGATGCCTAAGGATTATTTGAAGGAAATTGTTTTGTTCTGCTGTTTACTGCTTTAATAAATACATCTAGGTAGCTTGTTTATTGTTGGATGCTGTAGCAGATAGCAAATCAAGTTCAAATCGGACAGCTGATTGCTGGGAGCTTACACCGGTTCATTTAAAATTACCTACACCCCTCTCCCAAACTAAGGAGAGGAAGAAATTATTTTATCAACAGTTACAAAGGGCTGTAGTGTATAGTCCTGAAATGGGTTATCCAACAGTGAAGTCAGCTGAAGACGTCTCCTGTTTGGCTGCTTGTCCCTGTCCACTCCACTGTGCTGCCAAAGATGCTTGTAGGCCAAGCTGTAAACCAGATCACTGAAACCCCCTTGATTACATCCTACAACAGACAGACAAACCAAGAATACTGGGAAACTACAGCCTTTGTTTCCTCCAAATGGTCTGGACTGCAAAACGCCCAGCTGCGTGTTTTGCAACTGAGCCATTTGAAAATCTTCAGCTTCCTTCTCATAACTAAAAGACGAAGTTGCTGCAATCGTAAAACTTGTATTAGCAAAACTGAATGTAATTCAACTATAATGATAAACCACTGAGGAGAAGAACAGGCGAATTGAGGATCCAGAGAGACAGCACACAGTTTGGGGCACCTTCTGCACAAAAAAGGAATACACAGATGTAAGATCGACATTTCCAAGTAATGAAATTAGGTCTGCTATTAATGCAAGAGTTATTGGGTCTGTCTATGATGACTTTGTGTACGACAAGAATATTTATGGTGAGATTTTCGGGGAGAGTGACAAAAATCATAGTCAGTCTTGTATTTTCTAGCTTACTAAAAGACACTGTTTGTGAATATGCATATGGAGTATCCTAGGGCATGAATTTACAATACAATGGAATTCTGAATAGTACTCTGTGTAAATAAAATGTAGCTTACCTTTCCCTAGGAGAGGGGTTAACAGGCCTGTGTATTCTGAATTTATACAACAGAGTAAAAAAGCACGCATGGTTAATCATGTGGAGTAACACAGTAACATGCTCCTGTGCCCACATTTTTAGTAATAATATAGAAGAAACATTTAAAAATTAGGTATACTTTTTTTGCCTCCACAAGCAAGAAGGAACATTGGTTGCCTTTTATTTTAGAGTGACTTAGAGAACATTTGCACTTCCTTGTTATTCAGTAAAGCCTGGGGAGTGGAAAGGCATTACTAGTTGTACATGTCATTTCTTCTCTATTTGATATTTCCTGAAAGACTACAGTTGATTAAGGAACTAGTAAAGATTTTGGATCTTAATAATTAAAGCCTGATTGACTAAGAGGGGAATTAATTTTAATCATGCTTGCTTCTTTTTATTTTTTTTAAGTGTTTATTTTAAATGCTTGAAAAAATGATCTTTTCAGTAAGAACCATTAACTTTTCACCCTCAGTTGAGAAGTGAGCAGAGTCCTCTTTGCTTGAGTCCTTAAGAACACACTTAATAGCTTTATATTGCTTTCATAACATCTAAATATTTCTGAAATGGAGAGGCTTCCTGAATTATGGCTTCAGAAAGCACTTTCTGTTTCAGAAAACTTTCCAAAGGTGTTCTAGAACAGCTAACGTGGCCTTCAGCATATAAGGAAACAGCCCTTCATTTTCCTTTTATTTCTAAAAGAAGACAAAAGGTATTAAAAAAAGAAAAAAAGTACACTTGTCCTCCTCACACCAAGGGAACACTGCTCGGTCCTTTTTCTTTCACCACAGAAAGGAAGAAGGGGAAGAAATTTTGCTTTCCCTTCCAGTATCATAGCACTGCAGCATCTGGGCTGGGAACAGCTTTTGCTTGAAGTTTGCAACCCTCCAGGACACAACCATCTCACAAGATACACAGATTTGACAGCTATAGCATGTGTTTCCACAGCCTGCCTGGACTCTCACATACCAAGCTGGATGTAGGAGCTTTTTGCTTACAGTTGCCGCTGTAGCCACCAAATGATTATTTAAAATTTATTTCTCAGTCTCTAAATTCATATAATTTGCATAAGGCTTCCCACATGGACTGCATTGGCCTCATGGATGTGGACCAAATATCTGCTGTGGCTTTACGATCTAGAAAGCTTATTTCTGCGTCAGTAAATTATAAGTGCATGTGCCATGAAAGGGACAGAGGTTAAGCTGAGTGTAAATATATTAATACACTCCCCTTCTGAATATGGCATGGTGCACTTACAATTCTTCTAGTGCCAAATATCAATGATTTCTCAGACTGAATTCTAATACTAATGAAACAATAAAATGAACTCTCCTCAGACTGTAATGCGCTGTCCTATTAAGGTAAGGGTTGCTAGATGCTTGCTGAACTGTGAACATATGCAGGGATGTTCAGAGAGAAAGGGAACAGCTAAATTGGAAAGACAGTGCAATTCAGACAAGCCCATCCTCCACATGGCCAGGCCTGCCCTCTGATGCTGGGCCACTCTAGGCACACCCAATAGACCTAACTTATTTAAGCCTGTCTGTCTAATAACGTGGCGAACATCAAAGCATGTTGTAGATATTCCCTTCTCCCTCCAGCTTTAGCATTTAGCAAGTCATTGTTTCTTTCTTCACTTAAATATTTCCAGTCAAGCTGAGTTATAAATGTATGTAGCCTTTGTTGTTTATCACAAGCATAATACACAGAACAGATCAAACTTTCTTTATATATACAAATACGTTTACATTTAAAAGTCTCCACCAACTTTTACTGGAACCCCCCCCCCCCCAAACTTACAAGGCCCTGTATTTAATTTTGGAAAATATGTTTTCATAGTCTGCTCTCCTATATGCATGCATGTGCAAGAAGAATGCTTTTTCCTCTCTATAGCCAATGGCATAAGGATTCCTGGCAAAGCTCAAAATGAAATCCATTATCATCTGTCAGTAAAATGACTTCCAAATTCCAAATTGGATGCTGTGCAACAGTCTCTTTAAAGAAAGACTCCCTTTGCATTTGGTGTTGTAGTTCTATTGTCTCTAGGTAACTGAACTTTGGAAGCAGTACAGTGCTGCCAGTCAGCAAAAAAAGTCCAAATTCAGGTATCTCAGAGGGCTTTATTCCTGCCCCTTTCCAAAACAGATTGCAAGTTTTTATTCTTCTCCCTAAAGAAATAAATCTTCCAGAAGGCCAAACTCCCGACCTCCAATCCATTCTCCTGCACTTTCAAATCCTGTATCATTGTGTGCTTTCTTCTGGCACACAAGGAGAAGTTTCCGCAAGGTTACAAGGTCGTCCGTGGAGATCTGCTTCTGTAGCACTCTCACTCCTACCACCATCAAGAAAGGGAGCCTTACAAAGTAGTGCTGAGCACTAACCGCTAACCTTTCTCAACAGCCAAACAAAGCAAAGTCTAAGTAAGCAGAATTTGAAACATTATGCCATTATTTGTGCAAAAATAAAAGTATTTCTAATCCATTAAAAACAAACATTAACACCAAGGAGGGTAAACAGACTTGAGCTGTATGCCAGAGTTTGCAATGAAAATATTGATGATAACAGGTGGAAAGACATGGTGTATTTGTTTGTTTTTTTTTAAAAACTGAGAGATTATTTATAAAAATACATGCAAGTTGTTGTGAAATTGAAATACCTAGATGGCTAGAGCCATAATTCTTTGGCCTTGGTAGCCTAATTTTTGACTGATTTTTTTGAAGGTAATGTCTAATTGCAGAATAACTAAATTGCCATATTATATATAATTCTGAAACTATTGCTTCAACTTTAATTCCCCCTTCTTTATTTCTAAACCATTTCCCTGAGCACATACACTCCCGGTAGACCTGGTTCAACGAGTAGGTTTGGGAAAGAAGTGCATAGAGTAATGACTATTTCCTGCTCTATTTTGGCATGTCTCTCTCAGTCATACTTGTACCTAAAATCTGCTTTATAAAAAAGTCATCATTAAACTGTCCAGTCCTAGGACTACATCCTAAAACACCATCATGCTTTTCTGTGACACCCATTAAATCCTTTACTCTTCCATAAACCTGAAGGTTAACTATGGCCTCCTTACCTCAGACTAGGAAAGCATCTTCTGCTTCTCTCTTCCCCACCTGCATCATTCCCACTCCACAAGCTTTTCTCATTCTGCATCTCCAAAATTCCAACAGGATCCCAATCTACATACCCATACCTGTGTCAGCAGACTGTGGCACCATAAAGAGTCAAAGCCAGCATTACCCAGCAGGAGCGTGTTTTTCACTAGCACCTCTCTCCTGCCAGTCCTTGCTTCTAAATGCAGCTAGTCCATGTGATCTGGGATACACCTGCCAAGCACCCCTAGCACAGTGCTCCAATGAAAGTATTTATGCAGGTGTGGTCCTCTCCCTGTGGAGAGTGGTGCTGGAGTGCCTCCTCTCTTGCACTTCACTGAGCACCCCGCTACCACCAATTCCCCCAGTAAAAGAATGCGGGAAAGCTGGGTACTGCAGTAGCTAATGAGATGAGTTCACAACCTACATTTTGGCAAGTCATCCTATAGAAACTCCTACAGGTAATTTCAGAATATACTTATTCCTAAGAGTATCAGGATGTAGCCCTGAACCTGTGTAGTATCCCCTGCGACTGTTGCAGCCCTAGCTGTTACTATGAAAAGAACACTGAGGACCAGGTGATGGGGATGAGCAGACTATTGCACTCTCTGCCTATCAGGGCCTCACCTTGCACCTTCCTACAAAGATGGTGAGAGATGGAAAGTATTATGAAATGTGCTTACCTTTGAGGAACTATCTGTATTGGAATGTTATTCTTCAGCTTCTTTGGATAGACACTGTGCAGTTATGTGAAGTAACAAAATAAGATAGTTTCCTCTCCCCCTCCCTCACAAAGTCAGTGTATGTATGATTTGTGCGAGATTTTAGTGAATCTTAACAATGTGGGAAGTTGAAAGAATTTATGCTGTCTTTGTTTCTGCAAATGACAGCAAAACCAAGGCTCGGTCAAATTATCTGCATTTTTTAAATTAGCTACTGAAGGAGAGCAGATTTATTTTAACATTCTCAGAAAACAATTACTTAAAGATCAAATTAAATAATTTTAGGAGGAGTAAACAATATTGTAATCCCTATCAGATGCTAACACCTGCTTTATTGTAAAGGGTTCAAGTATTACTGACAGATGTTGTATAATAAATAAAAGTTGCAAAGATTTGCTAACGCTTTATCATGAACATTGTACAGCTTCTGCCATAACCAGCCATTTTTATGGATTCGGTAAGTTCTAAGCAAATAAAATGCAGCAAGTGTTTACCTTATGTCATTACGGAGATCAAGTTCAAAAAGATTTCTAATTAGCACTTTTCTTAGTTAACGAACTGTGCTAGCATTAATTCCCATCAGTCACGTTCCTTAGTTCACATTAAGAGCAGTCAAAATGAAAAATCAGGCCTTTTTCCATCTCATTACTTCAGAGAAAGCAAAACATTTACTGTGGCAAAGCTGCAAAATGTGGAGGGCCATTAATGGGAAAGGTACACTAGTTAGCTAAAGTCTGGCTGTGCTCCCAATGTATTGACTTGCCTGGGCCAGTGCTTTCAGAGCATGCCATCCTCAATGCTGATTTTGTATCCAGTGATTTTTAAGAGACGTACTAGTCAGCATTTGAAAATGATGTGGGGAGATTTGAGATAAACAGCTGAGCTTGGCAGTTCAGCTCAATGTAGAGGCTATGGTTCTTAAACCCTAATTCTCAACTACACTGTTGTGTTCAGAGTATGCAAACATCATAAAGTCATTGTCTGTCATCAGGTATGTCAAAGTAGGACTGTGAGCAAAATGAAGCAAAGCAGAATTTCTTAGTTTTCTTTAAAATACATGTTAAATGTCAACAGAAAGTGCTTTTTTTTTTGTGAAAACATCTTTCACTTGCCTTGAATTATCTTTGCTTTTCTTCATTGTCCCACAAAATGCTCTCATGACTAAACAACAGTAATTTAAAGAAAGTATTGATGAATTTGTTATTTTTACTGCAAACTCCCATCAGTAAACCTTGAGTGCCATTACTACTAGTGTGGTTCAATGAAGTGCAACTTGTCTGGCTTCCACTTATACAAAAATATGACATTTGCAAGATTTAATTGAACATTTTTTTTTAAATTTTGCAACACCAGATATTGCTCTCCAGGACAGAAGGTGAATGAACTGAAATTGAAAGGCTGTCTTCTAACGATGTTTAGACAACACTAGAAACACAGAGCTATGCCACCAAGAAGTGTGAGAATTTGGATGGAATAAAAGGCTACTCTGAAACTGAATCACTCCTAGAGTAGTTTTCATTTCAGAGGTGATGGAAGGGTATTTTGGAGATCGTAACATAGCTTTTGAACAAAAGGTTCAATCAGTGTTTTATGTTCCTTTTTGGAGCTTAGTACTTGGGATTCCAAGCTGGAGCAAATACATCTCTGTTATTTTGGGGCAGTACGCTAGCTGTGGGAAAAGCTGATCAGTTCTGAACCAAGGCGATTATTGACTGCTAAGGCTCAACACTTACCTCCTTCAGACCTTGACATCAGAATTCAAGATGCTTTGAACAAGAAACTGAGGTCCCGATCCACAGGCACTTAGCTCCCCAGATACCTTGAATGGTCTGAGCTTATGTACCTGGCTTGCACACCTTCAGCCACACACCCTGGATCATTGGAGGTTGTATTGGGTTTCTATGGCCAGGTTTTGGTAGCGGGGAGGCTACAGGGGTGGCTTCTGTTAGATGCTGCCAGAAGCTTCCCCCATGTCCAGCAGGGGCGATGCCAGCCAGCTCCAGCTCCAGGGCTTCCTGTTCCTGGCCAAGGACTAGCCAATTAGGAATGATAGTAACACCTCCACGATAACACATTTAGGGAAGGAAAGAAGGTTATTGAGCAGATGAAAATTGCATCTAGGGAAGAGCGGAGTGAGAACATGTGAACAACTCTGCAGACACCAAGGTGAGTGCAGAAGGAGGGGCAGAAAGTGCTCCAGGTGCCGGAGCTGAGGTTCTCCTGCAGCCCGTGATGCAGACCATGGTGGAGGAGCTGTGCCCCTGCAATGCTTGGAGGACCAGGGTAGTACTGAAATTCCCCTTCAGTCCATGGAGGAGCCCACGCTGGAGCAGGTGGGTGCACGAAGGAGGTGGTGACACCTTGGGAGTCCCATGCTGGAGCAGGATCCTGTCAGGGACCTGCAGCCTGTGGGAATAGGAGCCTATGCTGGAGCAGGTTTTCCTTACTAGGACCTATGGCCCTGTGGGGGACCCACGTTGGAGCAGCTTGTTTGTGAAGGACTGCATGCCATGGAGAAGTGACCCACAGGACAGCAGTTTTGTGAAGAACTGTTGCCTGTGGGATGGACTCGTGCCGGAGAGGTTCAGGAAGGACTGTCTCCCGTGGGAGGGACACCACAGGGAGCAGGGGAAGGACTCCTCTCCCTAACAGTGGCGGAAACAACTGATCATAACCCCATTCCCCATCTCCCTGCGCTGCTGGGAGGGGAGGAGGTAGAACTTGGAAAGAAGGAGGGATGGGGGGAAAGGTGCTTTTAAAGATTATTTTACTTCTCATTCTTTTGCTCTGATCCTGTCTGTAATAAATTTAATTAACATCCCTACTTTGAGTTTGTTTTGCCCATGATGGTGAACAAAAGTGACCTTTCTCAGCTCTTACCTCAACCCATGAATCTGTCGTATTTTCTCTCCTCTGTCCAGTTGTAGAGGGGAGGGAGACAGTGGCTTTAGTGGGTACCTGGTGTCCAGCCCGGGTCAACCCACTACAGAGGTATACTCATGTCTGATCAGAGGGCTGTCTAATAGGACAAAACAGGGCAGACTGAGCTGGATTACCCTTCTGTTCTGCCCAGAATGAGTGGGTTAGCAACATGTAGCAGATACGATTGGCAGCACTTCTCATCCAGTGGTTCTAATAGATTTTAAGGAGACTCTAGTCAGTTGACTCACTAAGTATACTAGGATGCTGTTCAAATCAGAGACTTGGAAATCTTTCCTGCCAAGCACAATGGACTTCCCTGTACAAAGTGCTATCCTTTTTTGCTTTTCAGAACATGGAAAAATGGTGGAAAGCTTTGCAGTACAATAAAACAGTGGTTTTGCCTGAGTGTTCATGGTAAAGTACTATTGAGGATGCAGCTTAGCCTTTAGGAGGCATTCCTCAAGGCAGCATGTATTCCATCATTGATATTTCATCAAGTTGTCAGGAACAAAGGAATCTTCTGAAAGAAAGAGTACATTCCTCAACCTGATTTTATCTCTGGAGGGAATGTGAAGGCATGGAGAAAACAAAGGAATGACAGAGCTCAGAACCCTGGGACACACCGAATGACTGCTCCAACACACAAACAAGTGGTCTGAGCAGCTTGAAGTGTAATAAAGGGTGAGAATGCACTAAAGGCAGGCATCTGAATCTGGATGAAAATAATTCCAGTTCTCTTTGTGCAAATACACTACTAGTGGGGCATGACAATATTATCATTTGGGACTATACTATGTGTTCAATGTCTTTTTAAACTGAGATACCTTGACCTGCCTTAACCCATTTGTTTGCCCATGCTGGGATCTAGACCTCCACTTATGTATTTGGAATTTCAAAAATTGTTGAAGGGAGGAAACATTATGCACACACTTTCATCCATTTGTTTTCCTCAGGTCAGTGGGGAAATAAAATGTTTTAATCGAGTTTTGAAAGGCTCCTGACCTAGATGGGAAGCCCTGGAACTCATTTGCATTAAACTTTTTAAAAAAATAGCTTATCAGTCTGATAAAGGTCAAGCTGGGGATGTTTTGCCCAGCTGCTTTCTAGGATATTTATGAGGGTTTGATGTAGTGGGTTTTTGTGTCTTATGCACTTTTTTCAAAGTGCATAAGACACATCTGTACAGTAGTAGGTCTAAAACATAATTGTAAGGAAGAAAGAACAAGACAATGCAAAGCTAGTCATAATGTTGAATATCCATATTTTCTGTGCAGTTCAGTATGCATTTGAAAAGGTGGAACTGCACAACTCAGGCTAGATTCTTGATGGCAGTGAAAGAGCAAAACTGTTCTCCTCTAAGCTAATAGATGCTCAATACTTTGTATCTATGAGAAGATAAGTACAATCATAGGAAAGCAAACATCATTGTGGGATTCCATCCTTCAGGAAGAGATATATGTGTTACAGAGTTAACCCCTGTGCACTGTCTCCAGCTGCACTTCACCTGGACCACAAAGAGTGGGATGAGTGTACGTGTTGAACCATGAAACTACAGTATTTCCTGTGTTATCATTTGGTTGTTTCAAACTTACACTCATGACCTAAAGCTTTGGAAAACCTCAAAATTATGATAATATTGTACCAAATCTGATGAAAGGCAGACTTCTTACCCGAGATGGAGCTTGTGGTAGCAACCTCGATTATTGGCTAGATGGCAGTAGAGGTCATTTATGTATTGAAGCACGTGTGCATTATGTATTATACCACTTGGAAATTCAACTCACGATACTGGTGAAAGACGTTTCTGCTCCTCCCTATGCGACTGATGCTGTGTGCTCTGTTGCACCCAGCAAAAAGCAATTTTCATAAGGATAGCTCACTATTCATCTACAGGCTTCTTTCATAATTGTGGAATGCAAAACTAAACACCCTTCCTTTGTCCCTTTGCAAGAATAAACTTCTGATTAACATTAAACAAATCAAACAGATGCCTCCTGCTCCAGGGCTCTGAAAGCTTGATTTTTCTCACCTCTCCAGTAGACTCCCAGTTTATGTATTTCCAGTGATCACTCTGCTTGCTTTTTACAATAGAGAGTCTTGGCAGGATATTGGCTTCAGTTTGCTAGTGTAGCGGAGTAGGCTCATGGGATGATAATTAATCCTCTTCAGGGTGGCACCAGGAAACAGTCAATAATGTTGGGGACAGGAGCAGCTCTGTCAGCACTGGGACTTTTATGTCCGCTGAGGGAATGTCCTTCAAGATGGTGATTTAACTCCACCAGCAGAAGAAGGCCTCCTGTTGGCATAGGAGTCTCTGTGTGGATGGTCACATTGGCACAGTGGCTGTAATTGGGAGGAGATCTGCAGTTTAGGCAAGGGAGTGTTGTAGAGGAAGCTCTGGCAGCTGATCCCTGTGATTCCCAAGACCGCCAAGGAAACCAGTGGTTTGAAGACCACGTGAAATACACCGTGGCAGGATCACTGGAGACTGAACTGGTACAAGCCCTGTGGTGCAGTGCCAGTCACCAACCCACTGGACGGTAGCAGGACAAGGGTAACACAGACCAGACTGGGCCAAATATCTTCTGGAGAATCAGGCAACATGCTGACCCCACCACTGAGTCAGAGACCACCACCGGGATGATTTAGGTCTGATCCCCTAAATAGGAATCCATGCAGCTTGATGAGATTATGCCTCTTTCAGAGAAGGAAACTGCCCTGCAGGGATCTCTTTGAAGTGACCTTGGCCTCACTCTGTAGCTGACTGGGGTTGATAGGTTTCCTGGGGCCTCGGGAAGCAGGCTTGCTGATGTTTAGGCTTAGATCTGGAAAAGCTGAGGCCCAGAGGCACTGGTGTACATCCTCCACCTCCTCATCCTCAGCCCTCTGCCGTAGCTGTAGCCGGTGCCCCTCTGCGGTGACAACTGCCTTCAGCCCCGCTGCTTTGCCTTGCCACCTGTTGGTAGGCGCGCTCTCACAGGCAGCCTCAAGCCGGAGAGATTAGACCCATTCATATCTGAAATGACAGGGGGGTGCGAAATTTTCGAACGGGTCAGCTCCCCCAGAGCTGCTCCCCCACGGACCCCTGTCCCCCCGGAGCAGCTGCTCCCCACCCCCAGCCCTGAAGCCCCTTGGAGCAGCTGCTGTCCGTCTGGCTGCGTTGGCCTCCTTGTCAGCTGTTTGATGTCACCCATCAATCTTCCATCTTTCCTGCAAATCTCTGATGATCGAGTTTCACGTTTCCAGGACTCCGGCCGTAAAGCCCCTTTTGCTGGTATAATTAGTAATTAGAGGAAAAATGTTAGCAAACTCCTCTTGACATAAACAGACACTCAATCCCCCATCTGTCAGGTCAGGAAATTCACATTAGGGCGAAGTCCCAATACAGATTTTTCTATCCGAGGTGAATGACCGCACACGCTCCACACTACTTAATTAAGATGGCCACATGACATCAAGTAAGAGCTATTTATAAGTGACCACTTTGATTATAAACAATTTTCTTGAAAGTCATCGTGTCTTTCCTGCTAGGAATCCCCATGGGCTTTAAAAGAAATGGTCTCTCTCAGCAATGCCCTGTAACACTTCGTAAGGAGATGGCGGAGGTCATTCGTGACTGGTGTTCAAGCCCACGGAGCTGCACTGCTGAGATGACACCAATCAGTGGAGTTACCCTGTCATTCAAGCACGACACACAAGGCAGGCTGAGGACCAGAACTCTTCACTGCAGATGTCTTCACTGCAGCTAACAAACGCCTGATAGGACACACTGGGTGAAGGTGAAGACAGACTGGTTCAGACTGGAAACAAGGCAGCACATATTTAATGTGGAACAGGCAAGATTGGATGTTTTTTTCTCCTGTAATAGACCCTATAACTCGAAGATAAGATAATTTAATGAAATCCTATGCCTTGTGTTATGCAGGAGGCTGGAGGAGATGATCACAATCGCTTCTTCTGGCTTTATCGTCTGTATTGTTTGGCTCCTCATAAGAACTACTTTTTCCCCTTCTGCAGAGGAGAAAATTCATGTATGACTGAGGATCAAGCTTCTGGTCCTTCTGTAATTATATGAGAGAAAGCCAGAGGTTGTACAGCTGGGCAAAAGCTCAGCAGTGGTTAAGATCAGAAACCCTTTTCTGTTTTGTTTGTTTCATTTATAGGTGTCGGTGCAACCAAAACAAAGATGAACGAGCCAACTCTGTGGCTGCTTTGCATGCCTGAAGTTGGGCAAACTATAAATACAAAACCACAGCACCACGACCAAGGCAATTCTTATGTGCCCACAGTTTTGTGTTGCTCTGTAACCCAGTCCTGCCTGGTCTCTCCAGAAGGAGAGCAATCTCTTTCCAGGTTTCTGAGGCAAATATGACATAGCAGCACATGGTTGTTTCAGTTATGGGAAGAGAAGCTGGGCCTGCTTGAGCCACGCTCAGATAAGATCCCATTGCTAAATGGAGACTTGGAAAATATGATCTGATTTTTTCGAACAGTATTTAAATTACCCAGGCCACTGTATAAGGGAGCTTGAGAGGGACAGGGTGAACCACAGCTGCTGGAGTGGGAAAGGACTTCCTAGAGAACGAGAGAAGCTCTGAAAGCTCTATGAGATATTTCTTGACATAGTCATTTTCTCTGCAGGATGTGTAACTGAAGAAGGACCCAGAAAATTATTTGTTTTGTTGGAACCATTTCCAGATATGTTGAACACTGTGTCTCAAGGTACTAAAAATCAAGCTGGACATTGAGTTCACAGTTAGATAAAAACCAGAAATTAATACAGCATCACAGGAGAAATTATATGAAAACCAGAGTTAAATTCTTACAGTAGCATAACCTCATACTTTTGACCTGGTGCGTACCTCATAATGCTATCCTTATTTTAAACAACTGAAAAGTGTCTGACCTTAACAGCTCAATAGTATTCTCTTAAAATATTTTTCTGAGTTTATATTCCTAGACCTGAAAGAGGAAAGGTGAGCTCAAGGAAAAATAAACCAGTTATGTAGGATCACACTGACATCCTTAACTCAACAACTGATAACTTGAGGTCATTTTCAGCAGGCCCTATCACTTGAGCTAACTGGAGTAACTGGTAACAGCAGAGGTTTGCTATTTGGTAGGTGAAGGAGCATGAAAAAGAGATGAGGTCATACAATTCATACTACCACATACTATTGGCTTTCAGAGGGATTGCATGGCAGGGGAGGAGTGGTGAGATGTGGACTCTGCTCCGGTGGGGACTGTGCTCACAGTGGATCCCCTCTGCCAGCTTCATACAAACTGAGATCCTTGTGCCCCATCTCTGTTTCCTGGTCCTTGCTGCAGTTCTGACTTTTCCCCACCCTTAGATGCATTATGTGTAGTTCAATCCCTTTTCTGCACCCCTGCCCCAGTTTCTTGCCTCACCTTGTCCCTGACCCCCTTCTCTGATTTGGGTCACTAGCATTGACTAGTTCCCTGGTCAGGGTTTCTCTGCCACTCTGAGTTAACAATAATTTCTCCCTACCTGTCTTTCTCCCTGTGTCTGTTGCTCTGTACTACTCCAGCTTCTCAGACTTTTCAATCACCCTCGGCATTCACCCTCTTTTCTGCCTTCGGTACACTCTGCTCCCTCTCCTCCGGATTTATCTAGGCCACCTCCTTTACACTGCACACAGCTCTTACTAGAAATGATCTCTGTCCTGCCACACCTCTTCATCTGACAGGGTTCCAACAGAGCTTGTGACTCCATCCTTCTCCCCAAGCTGTTTCCTTTTCAGATGCCTCCCCCTCTTTTCCTTCTGAGTGTAGCCTTCCCTTTTACTCATATCCCTATCCTGAGCATTTCTATGCTCCGGTCAATTTCCTGCTCTGTATCCATCGGGTTTAATTCCTTACCTCTCCCCTCCACATCCACTTCCATTCAATAGGTCTCCTCCACCGTGTTCTCTGATTGCCAGTTGCAGATCATCACAATCCTGAAGGGAGTTCTACCACTATGAACTGTGGAGCAATATCTTTAAGAAGCAACCTACTTGACTTCTTATGCATGCAGAGTATGCACAAAATCCTCAGTGACTTCACATGCACAGCCCTGACCTGTGCATATCAAAATGTGGCCTTTCAAACTTGGCCAAGCCTTGATAATTTTCACAAGGAGAAAATGAGGAACACTCCTGACTCAAAAGCCATTCTCTCTGACAGGAACATATTTTCCTTTTGAACATTAGTACCATTACAGTTTCTAAAATAAGAAAAAAAAGTTCTCAGAATATGATCAATATGAGGAAAAAAAAGTCCATAACTTCATTTTTCATTTTTTAAAGTTGATTTTTCCAAACAAGTGTCTTATCATTAGTATGACCATGACTGGGCAAGGCTACAGACAGAGAAGAGGAGGAGAAAAAGAGAGTGAAAGATTAAAAATAGAGGTGAAAGTGACTGAGACTTGAAAAGGAAGATATCTGTGCCAAAGGTGTCTATGTCTTCCTTTCTTTAGCCTCAGTTGCAGTACGTCTTTAACAGCACATGGTTGTATGGTACTCTCTTTACCCCTCTGCTTCTCTTGTCTTCTTCTACTTCATTCAATCCATTCTCTATTTCCCTATCCCCAACATTTTTATTCTTCAGTTCTGTACCTGTTTCATCTTCTGATCTATCTCCTTATACTCACTTTGCTCTTCATTTTGTTTTTCTTTCTTACTCTATCTCATAATTATCTCCTAAATCTCTTCTCTTGGCTCCTTCTCTCTCATGTAATAATTTTCTTCCCCCCTCAGTCTGCTTCATGGAATAACTCTGGCTATGAAAAAAAAAGAAAAAGCCAAGAACAATAGCTGTAAGGCCAGATGTCTGGACATCAGCATTCATTTGTGCTCTTATTTTTGGTCATAGGCAAAATGTGCCCAGCTGTTGCACTAAGCCCTTTAAGCAATCAACAAATCCCTGCTCTGCCTGTCCTGAATGTATTCATGCATAGAACTCCATCTGGAACGGCTCATCTCTTCTCTGGTCCTCTTGAACTACCCTCTACTTCTGTGTCTGATTGAATACAGGATTTTATAAAGAATATTTTGAGGTAAAAAAATTAGCAAATCCCATCAGCTGGAAATCTTTTCAACTGACATTATGTTTCCCACTGTGAAAGCAAGAGTGTGTTTCCCCTTCATTGTTTTCTGTCCTCTCTATCTGTCCCTCCGTTGCTTCATCTCCATTAGTCCATACGTCAGTGCTGTGCTGCAAATTGGCTGGAGAATGTGTCTGGTTTGTCTGTGTTTGAAAGCCCCAGGCTGCTTAGTGATAACACCTGTCCAGCTAGTTAGAGAGGGTACAGATCTATCAGGGACTGTGAAGGGAGGCAGAGGCAGCTCTCTTCATTCAGCATGACACTGAGGGTTAATAGAAGGAAAATATTGATGTTTTATTGAATTACTCCTATAGGTCAGATCATATAACACGCCCAAGATCTAAACAATGATCCTGTTCTGGAGGAATGTGTGGTTCAGACTGATGAGATAAACCACTTGCTGGAATATCTCTCTGAGTTCACCAAATTGCTTCCCTTATTTAATTACAAATTAATTGAAAACACTCCTTGCCCGGCAGAACAATACTTAAAACCTGATTTGTTGATAGTATCCTAATCCTGCTTCATATTCCTGTAGACTATCCCAAGATTGTGTCATCAGTTTTACACTTTTTTTAGACTTTGGCTAAACTTTTTATGCAAAATTCATTAACATAAATAAAAGAAAAACCTGCAGCTCTGGAGTACACAAAGCCTTATTAGTCCCAGCCAGGGTGGTGCTGACGTAAATAGCCAAGTGGCACACTTGTAACTGATGTAAATTCGGTAGCAGAAGCACTATCAGAGCTCAGAATGGAAAGACGTAGCTCTGCTACCAGAACAAGGAGACGAGTATTCAGACAGGAAGCAAATGAAATCTATGCAGGAAGAGGCTGAGTTATGGAATTAATTGAATTTAAAGCATCTAGAGTGTCACATGCCCTCTGCCTGTTGCAATTCTAGTCTTCAACCAGTACAAGATTACTCACCTTGGGCACTTTTCAGTGCTTAGCACAATCTTTCTTGATATTCTAAGTGAGGCAGAATTTGCCTTGAAGCAGACAGCTCCACAGTGTGGTAAAAAATCCTGTTCGACAAAGAGAAAAATCAGAATTTACTTTCAGTCCACAAGAAGCAAGTTGGTAATTTTTCAGCCAAGTCATTGGCCTCTCTGTTTAGGATGATGTCTATATGCCTACCATGAAATGATTTGCAGAAATAGAAATGCAAATAAAGCAGTGATAAAGTACTTACCAACATCAAATTCTTACAAAACATCTGTCAGCCAGCATCACATATTCTTACTCAGAGAGCTGAACACTGTAAATTCAAACCACTACTTTCCTTCCCAGAGATAAAAGTTCCTTCTTTCTCTTCTGTTCTATAGCTGATCCTTTGCCTGGAACACTAATCATATAAACAATTTATATGGTGTACCAAACAGGCTGACAGATTCGGGGAATTTTGGACACCAAATGGAGGAAAGGTAAGATAAGATCTGGAGATTCCAAGTTTGGGTTTCTCAGCCTTCCCTAGCTTCAGTGGGTACAGGATTCAGGAAGGAGGAGATGTTGTATGCATATTGGTTTTGGCTATTTTGCATCAAAAGGAAAAAGTTGACTTCTAATAGGCTTCAGGTACAAATTCCAGGGCCCTGGGGAGATGTGGTCTCAGGAAGATGCACCTTTAGAAGGCAAGTAGTCAGTTCACACTCCCATCTTTGCAGAATTTTCTTCAAGTATAGCCCCCTCCCTAGCACATAACAGTGATCTCCTTGTGAACTAAAGTATGAATTGTAATGACACAGTGACTTTGCTCCTACAAAAGTCACACCCCAATGTAGGTGGTGCAGGCTGAGAGTTACTACCATCGTGTGAATCCACAGAAGACATTGAGTTACCTCACAGATGGGCATAGTTCAGAGGCTTCTCTGAATTCTGCCCATCTGTGTTTTAGATCTGGAAAGATGAGATCACATGTGCTGACTTTTCCAGATACCTGGGCCTCTTACCATAGAGGAATAGAAGGCATTGCCCAAAGGAAGAGGGTTTCTGCTAGTTCCACCCTTCCAATGGGGTAGGGAGACCTCCTTCCTCTCTGCTGGGGCTGAGGGGATGGATATGTGCATCCTCACGTGATGGGCACTCTCAGTTACTTCTTTTATAGTTCCAAATGATCAGTGCCCCTCTGTATTCCCAGCATCACACCATCAGCCAGAGAAATTGTAATAGTGCCTTTTTCCCAAGGAATATTGCTCAGTGCCACTAAATTCAATTCAGGTCTCCAAAGCCACCCTGAAATAAAAATCACTGTGGGCTATGCACCCAAGAAATAAGGATCATGAGTCTGGGGTTGCAAAAAATGCTCAGGCATGTTTGGGTAATCAAGTAACAGAAGTATTACTGTACTGATGGATGTAGTGAACAAAAGGCTTTATCAATGAATATAGATAATTGTCTCAAAAATTTTAGGTGGTACGATTTTGAGTGTTTGAAGTGTCGCAGAGTTTTCAAGATAAGGATAATCTAGCAGAGGTTCCAATGAGTACAGGGACAAATGACAGAGGACTTTTAAAGATCATCTGAACCTGTAATGGCTAAATACCTGTATCTCCACCCATGTTTTTCTAAAAGCCAATTTACAACTCTCCTAACTTTACTCTTCATGGGGCTAAAGGAATCCCTGTCTTACCATTTTGACATAGTTGAAGTTACTTTAACAAAAAAAGCAGGAAGATTAATTTCTCTTTAATCACAATGGGAAGCAGGGATGGAAGAGAGCAAGAGACCCAAAACCCATGGACTACTTAGGGCAGAGAGGAAAATGTTCACAAACTGCTGACAAGATTAATATGCAGTTGATGGGAAGCGCTTTCACACCAGGGTGCCAACAAATAAACACAATTCAAAAATATCATCCCTGCTGCACTGGATAAGGGTGGATTCCCAGCAACAGGGAGGGAGGGAGGAAAGGAAGGAGGGAGGGGGAGACATTTAGAGAAGGCGGGAGACCTGTTTGCTCTGTGAAGCTTCATGCCCAGAATTCCACTGGTGGAATCTGATAGCGGGGGGCTAGCTGGGCCAGAGGGTTATTGCTTTCCCCATTTAAAAAAAAAACAACAAAAAAAAACCAACCAGGGAAAGGAAGCTTGAGCAGAGGAGGTTGAGGACTGTGTGTGAAAACCTGAAGATCAAGTCTGTGCACAGCTGCTGCGGGGCTGGGAGCTTCCACCTGCTGCAAGTACTGAGCTAACTTCACCAATGCTGCAGGATTTGCAGAACCCGGAGACGAACAGAAGGGTAGAGTCCCCTCCTTGCTCAGCACACAGTGGGAGGTTGTCCCCAGTTTAAGTAATGCAAACATGCCTTGCTAATGTGGGCTGCCTCCAAACAAACAAAAAAAAAAAAATACATTAGGGGAGGTAAGCTAGAGGAATTTACAAATAGGGGACAAAAATTTAGAATGATAAATGATTATTTTCCCCTTTCCTTTGACCTTTTCTATGTTTGTTCTCTGCTTCCTCTGTCTTCCCATTGCTCTCTCATCTCCCACACTGCCACATTCTAGTATTGGGGGAAATGCTTCCATTTCACTGTCAATCACCTGTTTAAAAATGCAATTTAGATAATATTTCAGTTAAGCTGGGCTGTAATTGCCAGGCTTGAAAACTGAACAGCACTGGATTATATGTCTATATATATCAGCAGAGGAGATTTATTGGAATTGTTCACTAATGAAATCTTAGCTTTAAGACTTCACATCCTTCAGAGAAATGTGGCATTAAGAGGCTTCTGCCTCTATTACAGCCGAGAACTTTTACTGAAATTGTGCTGTAAACAAAATGAAAAAAAACCCCCACCATTGCTGAAGTCAATATGAATGGCACAAGTTACTTTAAAAATATGGTTTTAATCCCTGTGTTCATCGTCTTACGGCTGAAAGAACAAACATCTTAGTACTGTCCCCAAGCTCTTCACTCTTGCAGTCTTAGAATTTCTGTCCCCAGCTGTGCCACCTCTGGGGTTCCCCCCTCCAAATCTACTTCCCACCATTCAATATCTAATACAGGTTTTGCACTCAGCAAACTGCACAATGCTTTAGTGATGCGTATAAATGGGAACTATGAAGGACAATAACCAGAGTCCCTCTCCTTGCCTGTTTGAAAGGGAGTGTTTAAGTCTAGGTTTCCAAAGGGAAAAGGCATTGGGGGAACTCTATCACACTGTGTTCCACCTGCACCTCTAAGTCACTATTGGATAGGGAGGGTTGGTTTTGCTTCTGGGGCTGATCCAATTGGTCTTGTAACCTTTTGGTTCCCACAGGAGCATGACAGCTCTGTCTGTGTAACAGCTAATGCCTTGCAGTTGACCTCCAGGGTCAAGGACAATGTGCTGATCTGGGGATGACAGTAATAGTTCTGTTGACAGATGCATTTCAGCAGCTGTACAGCCACTTGGTGGGACTTGAAGTTAACTCTTCCTGTGCCACCTGACACCGATGGCTCAGTTGTAACTTGCATGAGACAGATCATCTACAGCCCCTTTGCCCTCCACAAAGTATAAACTTCTCAAAAATAAATTGCCTCATCAAGGAAGAAATATGCAGATTCTAAATGCCAAGCTCTCCCTACAGCCTCTCCTTCTCCTCAGCTTAGTCTGTACAGCTTTATGCCTCTTCCCTCTTTTCTCCATTTGCTTCCCCTCAAATTCCGGCCTGATTGTTAAAATGCCCATTTAGACTTTGTGATCTTTCTTTGGTCCTGCTCCCTGACTCTGAGACCGGAGTCTCATCCTGATGACAATTCTGACTCAACTGCTGCACTGAGGATCCTGAATGATTGTTGTTGATGAACCTACTCCCTGCTCCTTCTTCAGTCTCTCTAATTTCTTTCTCTGAAATTTTTATCTGTCCACCTCTTTCTCCCTCATTAATGCCTAGTTCTTATGATAAACGGCATCACTGGTTGCATCAGTGATGTTTTGAACTGAGTGTAGATTTCCATTTGCTTTCATCCCCTTCAGTGCTGGCCGAATGCCTTTATTCACCCACTCAGATGCTCTTATGGCACATTTTCTGTGACATGCTGCCTTTTCATAGTTCTAAGTTTCTTCCTCTTTATTTCATTTCTTCCACACTTCTCTCTCAACCCTTTTAGGATCTTGATGGGATCTTCTTCCCTGACAGCCTCTCTAGCATGTGTGCTCACACCAACTCTACTTCATTTATCTTTGACATGGTTTTTTTTGCCTTCTTTTCCTGTTGACTCCTTTGTTGCCCCAAATAAGTGTCTCTGCAGCCCTATTCCCTGAGTTTCCCTTCGGACTTGTATAGGGGTCTTAGGAGAGGAAACCTTTTCACAGCTCTCCTCACCCATGAAGCTGTAACAGCAGCTGTTGTACCTGCAGTGATTTACTGCTTAGCTGAGAACCACCAGGAACATTGCAGCACACTGTGTCGGGGCCACAGATCAGGCCCAGCTTCCTCATCCCTCGGTTTCTAGGAAGACTCCTGAGACTGCATGACAGCTACTCTTGAGCTCAGACTTAATTACCCCACATACAACTGATTCATGAACAGCAAGATGAGAGAGCTTCCCAGAAGGGCTGCAGCCTTCAGATCTACAAGCCTAACAGTCCCAATTTGCAATCCTGTAGGATGCAAGCATGTCCTTTGTGTTTCAGGACTAGCCTATAAAAATAATTCTGCATCTGGAAAATAACAGTCTGATGCCTTCTGGCACCTCCCAGCCTTAGACCTTTTTCCTTTCCCCTCTCTCCCCCATATTTTAAAGGCTGAATATTCTGACACAATTGAAAGCTCCTTCTTGGATAATAAAAGTGCTTTTGGAATCCACTCCTCTGTAGCATGATACAAAAAGGTGAAAAAACACACAACTGAGGAAAGTGAAAGAAAGGTAAAGTGCTGAAGATTTTCAAGAACTCTTGCAATACATGTGGAATCAGACAGGTCAAAATGGTCTATTTTTTTTCTTTTTTAACTTCTGCTTTTAACATTTTGATTCTATTTTAGATACACATTTTCATTTTTGCTCGCTTCTGTTTCTGAACATTTTTTCCTTATTTTTAATTTTCCACTGACTTGACTTTGACTGCTCAGAAGGTTTTATGGAACAAACTGTCACATTTTTGTCCAGATCCTAAGAAATATACAATAGTCATGTGCCTAAAATCACCAACACAGCCTTCTTTAGCACGCACCACTCTTCTGGGCCTAATCTTAAGAACAATGCACAATTTCCCAGTGAGACTGCAACACTACTTAACACCCATTTTGATGGAGTATTTGTGAAGGGTTTGAACTACCAGAATGATATGGATCAGTACAGAGAGCACCCTCCTGTTGCCCCTCAACTTTATTAGTTTAAAGGAAATTGATCTATTTCCAAAGTTACTCTCTAGGCTTACTATCACATATGACCTTCCCCTGCTCTGGATTTAAAGAAATAGGGCACATCTCTCTCCTGTCATGTCTTAGCCACAGTCATTTTGTCAATTTTGAAAAAAAATAGACAAATAGAAATGAGAAATTTTGAAAGGCTTGTATTTGTGTGTTTTGCATATATAGGATACGCATTTTTAGTGGACAGCAGTGAAGTGGTAATTTCCTTCTGAATCTAAATGTGATGTTATATAATTCTAAGAACCCTGATGCATGTACATGCCTCATTATCATGACTGTAGTGAGTAAGTAATAAAAAAACCCATTATACTCTTTCCTTCCTATGAGGAAATGCTAAGTTTGGCTTGTGTTTCTAAATGAATGCATCACTAAAAGTATTATTGCTTACAAACCCCCAATACCACCCCTCCCCAAAACAAAACACACACACACACACAAACAAACCAACAACAAAACCCAACCCTTTTCAAGCAGGTGGGTTTTGCATTTGACTCTTAAAGTGGCATGACTGAACATTCAGTTTCGTTTCATCAGACATCAAAATTCTGCAGCCTGGCCAGGCTTCTGCTTCCCGTGGTCAGAAGCCTCCCTCTATCGACCAACAATCTCACTGTTCAGGAGGAGGGAGCTTTGGTTAGAAGCAAGAGCAGGACCTGATGTGCCAGGTATCTGTGACTTTTTGCAAATGGTCTTTGAATCTGCCATCAAAATTTAAAAAAGATTGTAATTCTATCTGTTTAGTTTTGTATTGTTTCTACGTTGATTTCGTTTTATTAATTAAATGTATGCTTATACTATTGAAGGAGTGGGGCCAGCAGGGCTAGGAAGTGAAATTCTTTTTGTTTGTATGGAATAAACTATCCTTCTGCTTTTGTGTCTCTGTTCCTAATGACAGTAAAGAAAGAAATGACTTGGCCTACATGTTTCTCACCTGAAGGACCTTCAAACAAGAGCTGTGGAGAACTGAGTCAATTGGGTCTAGCATTTAGGGATGACTGCCCCATCTTGGCTGTATGAACATGGTTGTCATTTAAAGTCACTCTGAAGAACTAGGAGAAATTTGCTGATCTGTTCTTTTATAATTATTTGGAACAAGCACTCAGTATGCATTGTTATGTATAAATAGCCATTTTCATGCCTCCAGTGATAAAGAGGGGGAAAAAATCCATTACACTGAATAAATATATGCTCTGTATTTTTAGGGTTTTTTTTCAAATGAGGTTAACATGGGAAAATACAAATTTGCAGAACTGTACTTATTTACAAATCTCAGTGTACTAGGCAACAGGGAACCATGCTCAGGCAGGCAGCTAAGCAGGACTCTTTCTTAAATGTGTGTGGACCTGAGTCATTGTGATGATGGAGTAGATAGATCCTCACACAGTGTAAATCAACATGGTGCCATTAACTTCAGTGGAGCGTTGATGAAGTACAACTGGATGCCTGAGTTGGCCGGGAGAAACCGGCAAGGTTCTGGGCTTTGTCATGTTTACTGACATGCTGATTTATTGTTAAAACTTAGGGGTGCACAGGAGATCTGGGCAAGGTACTCTGTGTTGCTCTTTTGAGTTGCTTAGGAAAGCCTGCAATGTGCACCCAGAGACTTACTTTAACAGGGTTGCTCAGAAAGTGCAACTGGGGAGCATGAATTAAGAAAATGCAGAGAGTGAGCGAGCTGAGGGAAAGAGGTAAGTTTGAACATATTTCTAGACTTGCAAGACTACGGCTGTGGGAATAATTTAAAAAGCACACTTTTTTGGATAATTTATTTTTGAAACTCTGAAAAATTTGTCAAATCGTTTATTTGATGAGCATTATTTGACCAGCTGTACAGAGAGCCACACTGGAGTACTGTAATGAGTGCTTTGGAATGCGCCCAGCGTTAATGTGCCTGTGATAGTTGGATAATTCTTTTACCCTGCTCATTTCTGTGGTTTGCCTGTAACTATGGCCCCGCTTGATTGCTGTTATGATGTGAGCTTTGAATTCTCTCTCTCCTTTGGCCTTTTCCTTTTGGCAGTTCCTGCAGAGCTGAGCCCTGATTAGAACCACAGCGGGTCATTCGATCTTCAGATGGCTATAAAAGGTCTGTGCAAGTGACCATCTCGCTTCTGTCCCAAATGGATGATCACACATAGCACACATTGCCGCACTCCTGGCATGACTTCAGCAAAACTGGCAAGTTTTCCTCCCAGAGTTAAAGCATAACACAAGGTACAAGGAGCAATTCCATTGAATGTCCCTTTAAACTGTCAAATTTAGCAGGAACTTTAAAACAGAGCAGACTTTAAAGTGATGAGGGAGAAGTACTGTTCCCCTGTTTGAAATTGCAGCTGGGTTTGTTACCATCAGGTGTGAAATTGAAGTCAGCATTTTCCTTGATGACTTTTTCCTTTGCCATTGTTGCAGTCTGGCACTGCAGACTGGTGCCTCATTCCAGGTTTTTAAAGAGAACTGTTACTTTCCTGAAGGATTTTATTCCATGTCTCCTCCTAAATGGATTTCGTTATTTCGTAATTTCTCAAAAATAAGTGAGTTTGATAAAATCCAGATATTTGGAACCAAGATGGAGAGTTCAGATAGCAACAATTTTACTGCAGAAAAAGCCGAGGTTTAAATACTCATGCTATTAAGTAAAGTTTGTAGTCATAGGCTGCTCTCTTTCTTTCATGGAGTTCTTCAGAATATGGATGCCTCTTTTTCAGGAAGTTGTGCTGTTCAAGTGCTGGTGGCCTTTGCAGGTGGAACAGCATCACCTGGGCTGTGCTGGCTGTCTTCCCACCTTGGTGGGAAACACAAGAGGGATCTCCACATCTCAGTGCCTGCACATACCTTAGTTTGTTCAAAGACACATTCTCTGCAACACAGACCATTGAGTGCTGGCCACCTACTTGTTTCCTCAGGTTTCTCAGCCTCTTATGCAATTCACAAAAGACAGTGTTCCAAGAATTCATTCTGGTCAGACATCAAGACTGAGAGTGAATTTTTCTGGTGCTGTCTTCAGACACCGATGTTATCAAGGGCTGAAATTCAGAATGCAGAAAATCTTCATATAATTCAAATTCTCCTTTTTTTTTCCCCTAAGTGCAAGTATCATCTGGGATGCCTAGTGCAGGAACAGCATTGATTTTTGCTTCATTATTTGTGGTTGTTATTTCAATAATGTTCGAATGGTGGATTTAAGGCCAGAAACCTGAAGTTTCTATCCGAGCTCTAAGATCAGTTCATTGAGACTCCTTTAGACTCTGTCAGCTTGTGGTTAAAGGTCCCAGTAGGAAAGAAACATTACTTTGCTGTTCTGTCAGACTGTCCTTTAAGATCTCTCAATACATTCTACATTAGCTCTCATAAGTCTAATCTCAAGTTTTAAAATATTAATAGCAAATGACTTATGAGTTTGAAGTAGCCCATTTTAGTTCTTTTTCCCCCAAAAGTTATTTTTGTGAATACTTTTTAAAAATAAAAATATTTTAAAATATAATGGAGTCAAATGATAAAATGTGCAGCTTTTTGGAACATATGCTCTCATTTTTGATTTTGGTAGTTTTGATTGATCAGCTAATATGTGAGTATTCTTCAAATCAAGGTTTTTCTACTTCGTAAAAAATCACAGTAACATTTTTTGAGAAGAATGATCAGCTGAAAGAAAGAAATGTGGTTCACAAGGTGGCAAGAGTTCAGCTCTGACTATTCAGTCAATTTTATATGCAGAGAATTATCATTAACAGTAACACTTCAGCATGTCATGATAGCTTATAAATATAAAAAGGACATTCTTACTGTCCTTGAATTGATTCGATTTTTTCACATATATTTTATTTTTATATTGAAAGCACCCTACCTCAGCTCAGTCCAGCCACTTGTGCAGAAATAAAAAGCTAAGTACTGGCATGCCCACATAAACACAACCCCAAATTCCTCTTTTATTGGTGTTCAATCACACTTATACTACACAGTCACATCACAGGGTTCTGCCAGATGTCAGGGAACAAAAAGGCACACACTGCCAGGTGAGGAGTGGGCTAAGAAATCTGTGTTGCAAAACCAAAGGCCAACCACAGAAATACTTTGGCAACAGCCTTCATGTGAGGGGATCACACGTCTCCCCTGGAGTGCAGTAGAGCAAGCACAAGGGCTTCATGTGATGAAGTACAACGGATGTCTGCTGAGATGGCCAAAGATACTGCTTTTCTCTGGCATTTGTGCCTCAGTCCTTTTCTGGGGACATCACCTTTTTTAGCAGAAATGCAAGGATAAGAAGTAGCTGTGTGCCCAGATGCTGCAGTTCATTCACTGGCATTTCAGGTTCATCCAACAGCTTCAAAGCCACTTCGTGGTGGGTAGCAGGAAAAGACATAATGCCTGTTCCTCCACTTCAAAACCAAAAATCAGAGCTCCTCAACTGGATACTAGTAACCAGTTCCCATCAGAAGGAACTGTAATTGGACACTGTTTATCTACATTATATGATGTTCTGCGAGGTTCTAATATTTCAACATTAATTTTTGTTCCCAAATCAAAACACAAATCATAGGTTGATAGAATATCCTGAGTTGGAAGGAACCCACAAGGATCATTGAAATCCAGCTCCTGGCCGTGCACAGGACAGCCCCAAGAGTCACACCATGTTCCTGAGAGTGTTGTCCAAGTGCCTCTTGAACTCTGCCAGGCTTGGTGCTGTGACCACTTCCCTGAGGAGCCTGTTCCAGTGCCCAACCACCCTCTGGGTGAAGAACCTTTTCCTAATATTCAGCCCAAAACTCCCCATACGCAGCTTCATGCTGTTCCCTTGTGTCCTTCCACTGGTCACCGCAGAGAACAGATCAGTGCCTGCCCCTCCTCTGCCCCTCACAGGGAAGTTGTAACTGCAATGAGGTCTCCCCTAAGTCTCCTCTTCTCCAGGCTGAACAGACCAAGTGCCCTCAGCTGCTCCTCACATGGCTTCCCCTCAAGGCCCTTCAACATCTTCATTGCCCTCCTTTGGACACTCTTATAAAAAATTATCAACCAAAATTTCCTCTGGGAAAAAAAAAGTGATTCAGAAATGGTGAATATTTATTTGTTTGTTTGTTTAATATCTTGCCCAAGGTAAAACCTTGCTGTATGACCTGAAATTGATAAAGTTGAACTGTCAGGGTTTTTTGTGTGAAACATCAACCCGTGTTTCACCGAATTCTCCCCAACAAAGCAGATGTTGTCTGGGGAGTTACTTGGCTGATGCCCTTCTGTCACAGCTCTGAGTGTAGCTCAGTGGCTGGCTCGCAGCTGTCAGCCTGCACCTATGACCAGCTTTTGGTTGGAAGGGAAAAGGGAAGTACTGTGACATGAAGAGGAAGGTAACTCACAGGGAACTTGGCTAACAGAACAGAGACTTGTGAGTTCAAAGAAACAATGGTCTGATGG
Organism: Sclerurus mexicanus; assembly: GCA_013396755.1. Taxonomy (NCBI): domain Eukaryota; kingdom Metazoa; phylum Chordata; class Aves; order Passeriformes; family Furnariidae; genus Sclerurus; species Sclerurus mexicanus. Next base: position 741,062 of record VWZF01000182.1, on the reverse strand, counting down.
GAAATGCAATTCAAAAATTTACTGAATTGAGATGTCAAATGTAGATAACAAGGCCGCAAAGGAACAACCATCCTTGCATCATCTTTTCTAAAACAGCAGCTCCCAAACCTCTCCCATTGCTTGTCTAGGAACATGCAAAGTAATGGGACCAGCACCATAGATTTCACACAGTATATATCACTGTCATCATTGTGCTTATAAGCTCAGAGGCCTCTGTGATGAGATGGAAATCTCTCTATGCTAAGTGTTGTACAAAGAACACACAATAGTCCCCTTCCAAACAAAATTATGATGGAGGCAAAGGCTGGAGGGAGGAGAAGGGTCTTAACAGATGTGAATTGTAGCCTTCTCTCTTTGTCCTCATGCCGTGGTATGTAAGATTAATTCTAAGTGAATTTTCAAATATATAAACTTTCCAATCTATACTCGAGTTATGTTAAGCTTGAGACCATCACATGATCTGATCCTTGAGGTATTTCAGGACTGTATTTGCTCAGGTGCATTCTTTGTTAATGTCAGCCGTACTACTTAGTGCTTATGCAGCTCCTTCCACCTAGTCAGATAGGACCTGTTACTACCCCCAAAAAAATAAATGAAGGTACCATCTTTTCTCACACAGAAGGGATGGGGATCCAAGGAGACATGCAATAGACAGAACCAGAGATGGCTCAGAGGATGCATGGGTGAAGAAAGTGATCCAGAACAGTGGAGAGAAGAGTGGAAGAAGCTGCTGTTGGAAAGCACAAGGTTACTTCAAAGGGAGAAACATATTTATTGTAATTTTTTATTATTTTAAAATGTAAGGAGAATATTCTGCTATGTGTTTATATTAGAGAAGACCATATCAAAAAGCATGGTGGGCACGTGGAGCAGCAGATGGTAGAGAAGATACTTATCTTAATTTGCTCTATCCTAATTCAGGTTTTGCACATCTTTGGAGTATATGCGCAGAGGGGATCAAACATCATGGCTAACTATCCTGTAGGGATGAAATGGCAGCCTGTTCCCCTCTGTATGTAGCTGGAATTTCATATGGGCTAAAGGCTTCTTCATGAAGTCTGTGACATTGGTATAGTTCATCCAGAAAATGACCAAGGCACGGCCAAAGCATCCTCTTCTAGGACAGCCTTTCAGCTGCCCATCAGTGGGAAGAAGTGTCACATGAAACTGTTTTAGGAGGTGGCTAGAGAGGGAGTGTGTTGCAGGCTGGATTAATTTTTCTGTTAGTTTTTTCTTTGCTATCCTCTTGTCTGAAGTCCCCACAGCCCTTCCTTCCATCAAGTGACAAGGAGGGAGGTGATCACTTGATTGAATGTTATTCTCCATTATGCGACCACGTGTGCCCCTCATGTGATGAGGGATACTGGCATTTTTGGCACGTGGTGTCTGTGCATCTGATCATATGACAGCAAAGGAGAAAGGGGAGAGCAGTTCTCCCATATGAGGCTACGTAGCTGGCCCCACGCTTCCCCTATTTAAAACTTCAGCTTGGTTATCTGATAGGGAATGGACAATGGAATTTTGTGAATCAGGGTAGCAAGGAAGGCTCCTGAAGAAGGGATTGTGGGGAAACATCCCCTAGGAGAAGAAGTCAAGGGGCTGTTAATTTATTCCGATTTTTAAAACCTATTTAACAAGTGCTCAAACCCCCAATATAAATGGAGAAATCACAAACTGAACTACATTAACGTTTTAAATTTATTTATTTCTTCTAAAACAGAGACTCCTGGTTTTCTCAGAACATGCAGGAGAGAGATGGCATTCCTTCTGTCAGAACTTGACAACAAAGCCAACTCCAGTGATACCTTCAGTGTTCTCACTATGAACAGAAAATCTGCTTGATACAGTAGGCCTTACTGAGAATATTTCCACCTCAGTTTACGTGAGGCATCATTTTACCCGTCTGCCATCTAAAGAAAGGAACAGCCTTCAGCTCCCGAAGACTCTTGCACATCAGCTTTCTATTTTGATTACTTGTGTCACAGGATCTGATTTACTGCTGGACAGAGGCTTGACTGAGGGCAGCACAGATCAGTTTAGCATCATTCTGGTGAACTCCCTCCCTTCCCCCATCCTTACACAACCCTTATGGACAAGTGTGACCTGCTTAGCATGACAGTGAGTCATCAGGTTGGCTCAAATTGTCTCCCCATACCTTTGAGATGGATGATTAAGATCCAATTGCAGGCCAATTGAAAACTTAAACTAACTTCAGCAGTGCCAGAAAAGCAACTCAGTTAAAGCTGAAATGAATTAATCAGTGAAGCATCCAAGGACTCTATCAGGGGTCATACACAAGTGATCACTGCTGTATCAGTTTTCCACCCAGACACATTTATTTAAGTTGACTACCTGTCAGAAGGAAATGGTAGCAATGTTTCCTAAGGAATCGTCTCCTAAGGTTTTGGTTATTCTGAAATAATGTGGCTTTCTTCACAGAGGGGCCCTAAATGGAACTATATGCCAGTTCATTTTTGCAGAAGGCTGGGTAACAGGAGTATGATACTCATGAAAAGGCAGCAACATCTCATGTTCAGAATTAGGAAGTGGGAGCAAGGCTACTGGGCATGTATGTATGTGGAAATACTGCCAATATTTCTCACCTGAGGTCAATTTACATCGGGAAGTTAGAATTAATTGCGCTATTTGCTTAAGTAAAATAAATAATAAAGAAAAAGATAGTACTCTCTCCCACTATGTATGATGGGACTATAAATATGAAGGAAGCATATGATAGAAGATGAAAAGATAGTAGCACAATATGGTTGTAAGAAAACATAGGACTTTTATTCAGGCTCTGTCTCTCCTTTGAAAATTTGGTCATAAGGTGAGAAAAAATGCCATTTTACTGTGCAAATTCCTCAAATAACTTTCATATAACTTGAAGTGTCATGGTATCTGCAGTACCAACAGGGAGACCAGATATATATCATTTGAATAGTGATGTGCAAACCCAAAAAATTATCATTTACCTATTGCACATACTGCATACACTGGTAAGTGAGAGCTCTAGGACAGGCATAAATAACTGTGAGCATCTGGATAAAGCCCGGCTTCGAAATGACAGACCAAGAAGCCTGGATATGTCCGGCAGTTTTGTCAGAATTTGACTAAATCTAAAGTTAACATTGCAACACAGTGAAGCTATTCCTCAAACTTCCTGTGAGGTGAGGGATTTAGACCTGTTATTGAATCACTGAACTGACTTTGTGAGTCCAAGAACATCTGAAATGCACAAAAGAAAGACCAGAACCCTGAGATAGTTCCTGCAGTTGGATGGTAAAACTTGTTTAAATTGCTCTGTGGTATAACGAGGAAGTTTTCTTTGGCCATCACTGAGGCTTCAGGAGTTTCTTGAAGGGCTTCTTTATAGGAGCATCTGGGTTAGCTGTAGCAATTTCATCATCAGCTCTCTAGCAATATTTGCAAAGCTGGTTGTCTCTGTGGTTCCAGATGAGTCATGTAAAAGGGTGCTGAGCTTGTCCTGTGTCAGAGCCTCCCATGTGTGACCAATCCCCTTCTGCTAGCTCACACACCAGACTCCATTTCATGGCTTTTCCTCATCTTTCATGGTTTAGTCACATCACAATATTCCTTTACTTGCATGGCAAAAATAACATCTGCAGGAGCTTTCCAATGTCCTGTGATTGAAACTAAGATACAGCAGGGTTTCTGTGTGGGTCTAACATGCATGTGAGGATAACACAAAAGAGTGCCTTCTCACAGCTTTCACAGCAGGTCATTTTGATTGACATATTTGTAGAGGCTTCAGGGTGGATTGTAGATTCAGCTGGTATGTTAAACCAGATGGGAGAATTCCTCCGAATATACAATGAAATGAGGAGTGCCATTGTATGACTTTCTCTGCTCCTAACAGATGGATGAGAAAATAAAACACCTCTCCATAATCTCCTTTCCATTCCAAGGGCCACCTCTATTTCTCTCATGACTTTCCTTTCTTCTCCTTCCCCTGTATTTTCCTTCTCAATTTATGTATTCCTTCAGCTTCTCCTATATTCTTTCCTCTTTCTTTCCCTCCTCTGGGTCTTCTTTGTTGCTCTTATTTTTCTATGGTTTTTCAGAGGTGTTCCCAGCAGAGAAAGAGAAGACAATGCATGACCGTATGGGCAGCTCCAAAAGGGCTAGTGAAATTTTCTGTCCCAATGTGGAATGAAAAACACTGGAGCAGATCAGGGAATGAATGAACCTTGTGGTATTAGAGGTTTGGCAGAGTTTTCTTGCTATTTTGGGAGCTTGTTGAACTAGATGGAGTCGATAAGTACTTTTCTCTTGTAATTTTATTCCTTTTTTTTCTTTTTGTTTGGTGATTCAGTTAAGGAATAAGGAATCCAAGCACTTTTTCAAAGCTCAAAGGAAGCTTTTGTATGTGTCAGGGACAAAAGAAGTCCTCCATTTGCTGGGCTGGTACAAGTACTTACCCTGTATTATAGCTTTCAAAACAACAGAAGCTATCATCAAGGTTATGTTTGGACTTTTATTATAATCTCCCATTTCAGTGCGTGGTCTCAGCTCTGGAGGTAAATTTTTTTTGAAAGTTTGACCACAATTTCATTGTATGTTTCTTAGTTATGCAAGTGAAAAAGGTTTCCCATTGCATGATGTTTTCAGATGCTTTTTAATCTAGCAATACTAAAAAAAAATTGCAATACAGCGGAGGGATTTTGAAATACGAAGTTAATCTTAAATCATACAAAACCAATTCTTTGCAGCAAAAGCAATTATGTTTTAAAACTTAGCCTTCTACTGACTGGGTACTCTTCTGTTCCCCAGCTGATCATAATTGTCTATATAAAGAAGGTAGTGGAAGCAAGCAGTGAAAGCATCCTTCTCTTTTAACAGAGATCTTCTACAAGAGGCACCAACACTGCTGTAGAGCTGTTAGTGTATCCAAGATATTTTGCTTTCAAACTTGGATACCCCTAAATGTAGTATTGCAGTCATTCCAGCCATTCTTTGGAGTTTGACCTGTAAAAGAGAGGCTATGTATAAATGCAGAACACACCATCCACCAGCCATTAAATGCAGCAAAGTGAAAGGAAAAATAAAGGTGTTCAAACAACCCTGATCACCAGGGCCAGAGCTGTTCAAAATAGTGATTTTTTTGGATACAGACTAAACAGAAGGACCTTGTTTACATTATTTTTGGCAGAGTGGGAAGTATATAGTAGAGCTGACTGCAAGTCTTCTGGGAGACATGAAGTGCACAAAGGCCTCCTTTGCCTCCGTGAAGCCTCAGTGGCCAGTGTGGATCAAGAAGGAGTTAAAGAGGCTGGCTCCTTTGGGCTGCTGAAATGCACATGCTACAGGTCTTGAACTCTCCTCAGCTGAGCACCACTTGGGACTTCCCACCATCATGTCCTGCCTTGCTTCCAGCCATGACTATTTCAAACACTTCTCCCCTCAGCCACCATCCAGTCCTTTCTGGACATTCTGTGTTTCTTCTCAAACACTGGCCAAGGCTCTCAGGGCTTCGTGCCTGTCTGTGCCGCATGGGCTGCCATGGGCTGCTGGGTGGGGATGGTTGGGCAGTAAGGGCTCCCTGGCCCTGGGGTTCTCGCTCTGCAGCCTGGGGTGAGCCAAAGGGAGAGCAGGCACAGCAGCCTCCACATGCTGGCCTCCTCTCAGTGGTTCATTCATGGGGCAGGAGCAGAGCCCACCTGAGGGGACATCTGTCAGCCCCAGAGCCAGGGAAAGGTGTGAAGGAGCACCTGGTTTCTGGAGCCAGAGCGGGGCTTTGGTGTGTGTTGGGCACTGAGCTGTGGAGTTGCCGATGGGCTGTGAGCTACTCCAGCACTGGCTGTGCTGGATCAGGGTCTGAGAATCTTTAAGTGTTAAAACCTGAGCTGTCTCTGAAGTTCAGACTTCATCCAGACCCCCAGTTTTCATCCACATAGTCTTTCATGGGTGCCCTCTTTGCTCTTCATGCCCATTGACTGGAAGAAGGTCTTTGTGAATGTCCAAGCGGTTTGTCATAAGCATGAAACCACCAATGCCTCCATCTGCCCCCAGGCCCACACCTCTCATGACCTCAAAAGTGCAAGGCTTGTCAGATCGGGCATGTGGTGACAGACAGCATTGTAGCTGTCATTATTTGCTCTCAAAATTGTTTAGTGATGCACAGCCACCTCACTGTACCTGCCTGATGACATAGGCAGGAGCTGAATCTGTTTTTTCAGGCTAACAGGTTTAGACTTAGACACCACTGACTCAAACTGCCTCCCTACAACTTTGTCCCTAATGCCATTTAACACTTTCCACTTCTCCTGCAGAGCAGTCTCAAAATCTGATAGGGTTTTGCAGAGTTCATAAGCTCCACAGGAGGGAGTCTTTACCTATATTTGAATACCTCACCTAGTTACTGAAGGTATTTGTCACCTGCAGTGACCTTTGTCAAGGGCCAATTTCTGCTTTTTCTGCAAAAGAGTGGTGGATCAAGTGGGGTTGCATGGGATCAACATGGTCCAGGTCTTGGGACTTAGTCTGGCAAACTTTAGAAAGTCCTTGAAAAACATTGCACATACACTTCGTAGCATTGCTGATTGTTTTAAAGTGTCGAGCTCAGTTTTCTTCTAGAAATTAGAAAGTTATTGTTTTCCCTTTTTTCCCCCATGACTTTATGAAGGTAGTTTAACATGTGCTATGTAAAAGGGAATAAGAAAGCCTAAAGTCTGGCTAAAAGAGAAGAGTATAGGAAATTAAATAAAAACCAAAACCAAACCAGCCAACCAACCAACCAACCAAGAAATCCACCAAAAAGCCACCTGGAATATAAGAAGCAAAGCTCCTAACTCTGGACAGTCCAGGATATTTCGGAGAAGACAACAGGAAAGGAAAACAAGTAGCCTCATGAGGGTAGAAAGCATCTGCTGTCAGCAACATTTGCTAGCACAGCGCTGCCCTGAGCTGGGAGACTGAGCAGTGACAACCACTTCAAGTGTTGCAGGTCTATGTACAGGGACAGGCAGCTCTAGTGGAAGTTTGCACAGCTTCATCATCCACCCAGTAAATCAGGGTTGGTGACACAGAAGCCTTCCTGATTCATGAATGAGAGAAAATGAAGAGCATAATTGTGAAGTTGGAAATAAAGCACATAGACTAATTGTGCAAAGAGAAGGTGAAAGGTGCAAGAGTTAAGCTACAGAAGTCTACTGCAAACAATAGACTTGGAGTGCAGGAACCAGGAATGACAACTGCAGCCTGCAGTGCAGCTCAGAAAGGGAATAAGTATTGGCTTTGAACAACTTCTAAGGCACCCAACACAGTCTGAGAGCCTCCAGGTAGGTTTGGCTGATAACAGGTCCAAAGAGAACAGGGATCTTAAGGAACATTCATGTCTACCACATTTGAAGTTTAATGTTCCTGGTAGAGAATGCTTTGATACTAAGGACAGGAGTAATCTTAATGATTCATGAACTTACTAATCAGTGGAAAGGAGGATTTTCTAAAGTGATTTTTCATTTCTTGTTCCTCTAAGTCTTGGATAAACAAGTGGCTTTCTTTATAGGTGATCGAAAGTTCCTTTTCTACTTGCAGTTTGGCAATACTTACGGTATATAAAAACCACTCTGTTCCTATTTTGTATGCCATTAACAGTGGAACTTTCCATACAGGGAAGTTATAGGGGTTTGAAAGTACAAAACTGGTTTCTTAGACAATGCTTGGAACAGAATAAGACAAAAGGCCCAGATGCACAGTCTGATGGTCCCTGCAAGCATAGCTTCTATCTACTCTGACAGCCAAGATCTTTTTTCCTCAGGCATCCTATTGTATGCTCTGATAACTAAGCAGAGCAGAAGTGGTATTTCTCTCCCTAAAAGGCCTCCCCTCTTTCCTCTCTCACTTCTCCACCTGCAGCTACTCTTCTGATAGGCACTTCTCCTTCAGCAGAATGCTTTCCATCAGATCAGGTTTTGCTGGATGTCCCTGAGAGTAGCGTAACCCCTGCCCTATGCTGATGGATTGAATAAAGCCACTAATCGTTAAGTGAAAGTTACACCAGACTTTGTATGGAGTGAAAGCAGGGGGCACAGTTTTCAGCCTCTATGTCTTGGCAGATTTCACAACAAAACAGCTGGCTGTGAGACATGGGTGCTGATGGAATACATTAATTACTGTCGTCAAGGTTTTAGACACACTTGTGTGTTGCTGGTAATACCAGCATGCAGGATTATCAGAGAAATCGCTTGTGAAAAAGAAAAAAAGTGGTGAAGGGAAGAAAGGAAGTTGGAAAGGAGGTTGTCTGATTCAAGTCCCACTGCATTTGCATGGGCAGTCTCAGCCACTTTGACCAATGCATTCCTTCACCTCCCTGTGGTTTCCACAACAGATGCATAGAGTTTCTCTGAAGACAGTGATGTAACTCGGCCCTGTTATGGTCTGTAATGGGTTTTACTGTGGCTATTTGAGGGACAACTTCTGGAGTGCTGTAGCCAAGCTCAGCTGAAGTTTGTTCAGGAGTTCACAGCATGCTCTAGGTTCCTTCTGCAGTGTAGTAGAAGTTTGTATTTCCATTTAATTTCTACTGTTATCTTGAAACTGCAGGGGAAAGCGTTTTTACCCTCAGTCTACACAGAAGCAAGTTGAGGCAAGGCTACATCTGCAAAGTCATTGAATCAGCCAGTGGAAGATCTAACTGGGAGTAAATGTCACGAGTTTCTGGCGTTTGGTCCACTTCTCTGTTTGCTAGACATGATGGCTTATCTTTGAGTTCAGAGGTGGGTGGTGAGTCTCTCTGTTTTCCAGCAGAGGCGCTGGCACCTGGTGGGGTTGAAAGGAGCTGTTAGCTTTGTAGTTCAGGGCAAGGGTGCCTCTGCTGCCCTGTGGACTAGTTCATTACTAAGTAGGGCTGCCTCCTTTTAAGCCCCACCTGCCACTTTATGTGCAGCAGGGTAGAGGTCAGGCCACAATACTCCAACTAGTCATTAAGAGAAAAAGCAACTGACCTTTTTTGCTTGCGTTAACTTTGCTGATCTTCAGCTCTGGCGTGTTTTTTTTGCAAGAGATTCTATCACTTGCTACCACACCAAGGACACAGGATAATGCCATTAATACTGTTTGTTTTGGTTGGAGGAAAAGCACTCTGAACCTCTAACAAATATCCTCTTGTTAGCAATTGGAAACATATAATTAGGACAGGCTCTGCAGTTATTTTAACGAGATTTCAGTTTTCCCCCTCTCTCTCTCTTGCTGTCACTCTCTTTCCCGTTTTAATGAGATACCAATTTCCTCCCTTCTCATTTGCAGATGCCTTTCCAATAAAACAGACAGCTTTGATTTTCATCTTAGTAGTGCATTCTTAGCCTTAATTCATTCGTCCACATAAGTTGCCCACCACACTCTCTATGTGCTAAACGGCTGTTAATCGCTGAAAAATTAACAAGGTGTTTAACACCAGAAAAAAAAAAAGGCTAAAAAAAATCTTTTTCTTGTTAGGTGGAAAGACTTGTATTTTTCTCACCCGTCCATAGCTCAACTAATTCGAGGCATGGAGAGCAACACAGAACACCTTTTTGCAACTCTACCCAGTCTCTCTTCTGCTACACTGCTTCAACTCTGTTCTTGCTATTCTATTCTTTCCTAAACACCTCAGACACTCTTCTTCCCTAAAAGCTGTGAAGAAATCCTCCACTTCCTTTTGTAAAATTGACTGTAGGTCAGTATATTTTAATTGCAGAAATGCTGTCATTGGGCAGCCCAGCAGGCCCTGGAATATTTGTAGGTGTTGAAGGCATAAAGAGAGAGACCTTTCTCAGTGTAGTTGATTCAGTACAGCCAATTCTTCCCCCGAGGTTTGGGGACATGCAGCCTCGGCAAGTTTGGTCAATAAACCATTTATTTATGAGAGGTTATTTTTATTTCACTTAAATAGCTCTTTAAGACTTGCAGAAATACTGAAACAGCACAGCGTAGAGATCACCTTGCAGCAGATAATCTGGGCTTTATGTTCTATTCATCCCAGCTACCAGATGAGACTTTCTGTAAGACTTACATGTCTTTTTTGCCATCTGATATGTGCCACCACGGAGTCCTGACTAACCTCTGCAGAACTGAGGTGGTTCTGTGTTTGGATTTTGTCTCATGTCCAAGAAAGATGGCAAATGTGGCAGTCAGTAGCTGGTAGCAAGCTGTGCACAGCTCCTGATACAGCATGATGCTGAGTGAATGCTACAGAAAATGGTCTGGTTTACCCACCCTGGAGCATTTTCCCTCTCTTACTCTGTTACAGATGGAGAAGTGGCTTGTGCTCATTGTTTCACTTACTTTTACTCAGATGTCATACTGCTGTGGTATCAGCAAACCTTTTGCTCCCTTTGCAAGCAATTTTTTGTACTAGTCCTCTTACTGGCTGATATGCTTTACTCAAACCAAAGTCACTGGACTCTGCAAAAGCGTAGCAAGCACATACAATGAAAACTGACAAAGTTCCCTTTAGGAGATGGAGGAGATCAAAATGGCCTGAGTGCTTTCTGATCTGAATTCTGTGATTTTGCATTTATGTTCTCATGACTTTATCTTAAAATGGAGGTTGAATCAGCCTAGGAAGGGAGCTACCAGCAATCTCCATACTTTGACCAGTTCCCTTTGTGACCAGTGGGCTTACTATGCAAGCCCCTTACTTAGGAATGATTGTTCTATTGCTTTATGCTCAAGATAGGGTGCCCACAGTTGGACAGTGTGGGTGTGGGAGGCAGCTGTGCTGCTGCATGGCCATTAGTGCACAGTGTGATCCAGGCCAGCGCAGACTGCATGTGATGCTTTTGGGAACAACACAGTCACCTATGGCCAGTGAATCTGCACCTGTTTCTACTGATGTGGCTTAGTTCTTTACCAGAGGAAGATAGTCTACACCAAGATAAGCATAAGGTGTGATTGTATCAACAGCTAAGGCAATAATTCAAAGGTAAAAATAAAGTCAAGTGTCAGGTTATGCTGGTATAGAAATCTATGTCCAACAAGGCCAAATGTGTAAATCACAGCAAAAGTTTTATTATTATTATTATTATTATTATTGTCAATATTTTTTTTGATGCTTAGGATAATTTCGCTTCTGTTCTGCACATGAAAATGCTTTTGGGAGGAATCCTTCAAAATCAACATCCTATTTACTGAGAGTTGGCATTAGTCTGAAAAAGGCATATGTAAATTTCTATAAAAACAAGTTCATCTGTCAAAAATACTGTTCTAGAGAAAACTGCTGCCCTCTCCTCCTTTCTAAACTGGTGCATATATTTCTCAGAGCCTTCCCTTTCAGCTTTCTCTCTCCATGAAAATGAACTCTGCATATAATTGTTCACCTTAGCACAGATAATTTGGATCTTCTGAAAAAAAAGTACCACAAAAGTAGAATAGAAAAATTGGTAATAGCTACTCATTCAAAATGAATTTTCTTTCTTTTAGCCATTTTGCTGGAAAGAGGAGGCTGGAATGACAGGAGGTTAGAAAGACAGAAGGTCCAAAGACTAAGATCCCTTAAGATATGGGGAGAGGGGGATCTCTGTCAATCATGAGTGATATTTTCTGGGTGGTTCTGAGTAATCTTGAGGTCTCCATTCCCCTGCAATATCATAGTCAGACAGCATTAGACTGACAATTGGTATAAGCTTAATGAAAACTAATGTATTACTCAAGCAGAGTTGAAAACAGAGAATTCTTTAATGGCAAAAGCTTTAACAAGTGTTGGTGACTCAGAGTTCAGGTCACTAAAACTCAGAATTAAAATTGTAGCCATAAGAATAATGATCCGTTGTAGTGTTTTACCCAGAGACGTCATAAATTCTCTGCCACTTGAAGTCTCTTAATGGAGACTCATTGTCTTTTTAGAAGCTTTGCTTTGGTTCTGCCAAAAAATTCATGGTTGAGATGAAGCAATTGCCTGATAATTTTTTTTCTGTGTTATATGAAAGTCAGACTAAATCATCACAGAGTTCCCTTCTAGACTCTATAAATCTTTGTGAACCATCCACATGTAGTTCCAGCATGAAACACCAGCAAGGGTAAAGTATTACAGTTTGAGTAATGAGATAAAAATGAAAAAACCTAAACATAGGTGGGCTACTAAGGGAAAAAAAAATTCTTTACAGTAACATTTATTACCTGTGGAACTCTATCTACAAGAGATGGTGAAAGCCAGTCCTTGAGTCATTTGACACAGGAATGCCTTTAAAAGTAGTACCGAATTGCTGAATATAGCAAAAAGAGTATGCCTCCTTTGGCAAACTATTAAAACAATGGACTTTTCCACTTCTACTCCCATGGTTGTTATGACAGTGTGGAAAATTTGGAGAATATTAATGAAGAGCTAGTTCATGAGAGATGGCTGCTGGTGACTGAACATTCACGGGCACATTCATCTTTCAGATGCCTGTCGTGGACATTTGTCAACAGTATGGAAGTTAATATCACCCAATATCACCCCTGGTTTATTTTCCTTCATCATTTCATTTGCCACAGTGCATCAGTGAGTGCTGCTGATCACAAGTTACTTGACTGTTGTGGAAAGACAGAGAAACTGATCACTCAGTCTCTCAGCAGGTCAGTACTTGAGACTGGCAGGAATTGCTTGGTATCTAGAAATTATCTGGCTGAATTCATTGAGACAATGTTCAAAGGGATTCAGATTATAGACTTGGAGTGACTTCTGCACTTAACAATTTATTTTATAGGGAACTGTAGTTTCTAGGTCTGAAAACTCTGTAAGCATGGCTAGTATGTTGATGTGGAGATAGTGGAACAGCAGGGTAGGATAAAAGGGTAATTTGCAATGGTCACCTAAAATTTTACCTTACATCTCATATTTTGGAGGCTTGCTGGGCACACCAGAATCACTAAAAGGCAGAGAAGTATCACTTCTGCAAAGGGGGCTGCAAGCCTTCCTTTTTTTCGAAGACGGATCCCCAACTGATTGTGTTACTTCAGGTTGTTCTGTGCTAGTTTTGGAAAGGCCCAGACTTTTCATTAACAGTTAATTAAGCCACAATGGCCCTTCCTTCTCACCAGGGGCTGCCTTCATTTGCAGGTTTATTTAAAGGGATTCTGTCAAGTTGGTTAGGCTTATAAGGTGACTGATCTTTACAGCTGCATAGTCCGGCAGGAAATGCCTAGAACACACCCCTAGGGCTCTGTCTGTCTCTCTAAACCAAAGTCCACCCTTCAAAAAGCACAGAGCTACCATTTTTTCAAGTAGGATTTTATAGCCCTGGGTGTGATTCAGGATGTGATGGATACATACAGGCTGCAGCCCTGTGCTCTGAGTGCAAACACTAGCCAGTATTTACACAGGTATGGAAGTCAGGCTGAGCCTACATTTGCCTCTCTCCTACGTACAGCGAAATACTGCGACTTGAGCGGGATGATCTGAAAAGTAATCCTGTAAATATATTCAGGAGATGCAATACACACAATTTTATTACTGGGAGAGCAAGTGGATTCTGCTAGATGCAGACATCATTCAGGCAGACTTCGTTCCGGATGAGAAGGGCAAAGGCTCAGGTGATGTGTCGCTTCAGTGGGTTATTCACTGAGTGTACAGGTTGCTGTTGGAGCAGCAGCCAGGGAGCACATCTTCTACTCCCTTCTGCTGCTAGTTATTGCTGGCAGGAGAAGTGGCCATAGTTGGGGTTTTTTTTGCAGAAGTTCATACCTGATATGCCTCTGTATGCCAAATTGCATAAATATGAAAAGAAGAAAAACTCTAAGGAGTTATGTATTCAAAAATTAAGAAATCACAGGATTAAATTGGCCTTCTCAAGCTTAGCTCAACCTTTTTTTGGAAGTGTGTTATGATGTTAACTTTGTTAACCTAATTGTTACTCTGCTTTTTTGTAGGTCACCTGCTTCATTTTGGTGCACAAAATAAAGGGGGGACTGTGTTTAGGGACTGATCAGAGTTACGTTATTAAGGAAGTAGATATCCATGCAATTGGGCCTCACTAGATGGTGGAAGGTGGATGAGAGATATCTTAGTCTTCCAGGTCAGGCAGTTGAATGTTGTGCCAGGGGGAAAGCAGGTGTGGGTAGGCAAGATCAGTGAAGCACTGCAATAGTGAAACCAGGAGCTTAACTCAAGGTTTGGGCAAGGATTGACAACTTTGTTTTTGTCTGAGTTTCTGATAAGTGGTTCCTGCTTCCTCCACTGTCATCATAGAAGTTTCTCTCTTATTTATTCTGCGCAGTGTAACCAGCACAGAAAATTATTTTTTCAAACAATAGCCACTATTGTCCCTATATATGAGCAACCCTTTAAAATTTAAAGTCATGAGCTGTTTCAAGACATGCAATTTAAAGTTTTTAGTTCATCAGAACGCTGTCCTGCCAGCACTTTCCACATGGTAGAACAGAAGACTGACTGCTGGTGGTTCTTTGAGCACACTGTAGAAAAAGTAGCTTCTTGGGAAGGCGAGAGTTCATGGACACACAGAGTCTTTGGTAACAGCCAGTTAACAATGTCATTCTCCTGTGGCAGTGAAGATAATCACATCCACTGGAATCCACCACACAAGAAGTGCCATGCAGTCAAATATGTGAGTGGCAGTACTGGGTGCCAACAGGACATCCTCCTGCTCCTGTGTCAACCCTCCCTGCCGTTTTTTATACCACCTTCTTGTCACCCTGCTGACCTAAGGGTTTATTTAGTTTGTGCCTTTTGCACTGATCTGAGAGGACTGATAATTTCTCTAAGAATCACTCATGCATCACAAAGTTTCAAATCAAGCCTGCTACAAATCCATCTGATGTCATCAGTTATCCTAACCCCGAGCAATCCAGCAGCATAGCATGTTGTTTTCCTGGCAAGGTGACAGCAGATTAGCTCAGAATGACTGAGAAAAAATATTTAATAACATAACAGTGGCCAATATGCAATTCTGGACACAGATCTCTTAGTCTATAAATCAAACGAATGACTTATCAGCCTCCAGCCTTGGTATTTTTTTTGCATCTAGGTAGAATGCACATATAGAAAAGCTTCTAAGAGGCTTAGCATTGTCTTGATGGTTTGCATGAAGTAATGGCGAAAGGACATCTGTGCTATCATGTGGCAACGTGACAAGCTTGAAAGAATTTTTCCCCATAATAAAATGTCATGCTTCAAACAGCATACTTCACACAAAATCTGTCAATACTGTTTCAAGAGAGAGAAATGAGCTTGCTAAAGGCAATACGGTGTGTCACAGAAAAGAAAGAAACCCCTTCACTCTCCCTTACTTTAGTGGTGTTGCAATGGATAGCATGTCATATATGGTGACTTGTAATTTCTCTTCCTGTAGAATAACTGTAGGTTGAAATACACTGTAGTAAGTGTTTTTCTCTCAGCTGTAGTTCCTGAAAAGTGGAGGTGTTTCACTGTAAGTGGTAACATCTCATGGTCACAACTGGTTTCTGCGTTGGACTCTGTCTTAACTGACATGTACCAGAAACTTTCACGTAGATCAATACCAGTTAGAGTTGAGAGACCGAATAACATCGTGTGATTTTTGTCAGATGTGATATTAGAATCCCAGGAGGTTACAAAGCAAAACTAATCCTTAACATCAGGACTCCTGGGCTGACATAATGGAGTTGGATGAAGGCCATCTTTGTAATTGCTAACCTCATACTGGTGTGTGACTTCTCCTCCTTCCCACCCCAAAGTGCCCTCCTGACCCTCAGAGGGTGACCTGGCACAGCTCTTTACAAAAACTGGCAAGGACAGGCCTTTTAAAAGCTGTTTTCTTTAGTGCCAACTGCAGCTAAAATAACTTTTTTTTCTTTTCAGTGTGAAAACCACGTCCAAGTGATTCAATATTTTGGACTTGAATGTAATTTCCTCTTTTGGGCCAAATGGCTTACCACATCATCAGCACGTTTTTCCTCTGTGCAAATGGTATTTTGAGATGGAAGCGTGTCTAGGGTAACTGTTATCTATTAGAAGCTGAATCCCTTTTTTCCTGGCTTGTTCAACAGCCTACTTTTAGGGGATTCAAATTCCTTTCATCCTTATGTTCTTGTCACTGTTTGGAAAAAACATGTAGGAAATTATGAGTGACAGGTAAAAGTTAGCAAAGAACAGATCTCAAAGCCAGGGCATCCTTGATGCTGACCATTGAATACTCCATAAAGAGGTCTGCATGAATGCTGGGACAACCTGATAGCTTTAGTTCACAGGCATTAAAATGAAATAATCAGTGATGTAACTATTGGAGCAAAATTCTCTCATGACTTCACCCTTTTCATTGACTCCTGACTTCAACAAATTAGTACCATCTAATGATTCACCAAAACTTCATTTGCGGACTAACATGGCATCTATATTTATTCTCTGGATTTACTAGAATTTATTCCTTTAAACCAAATTATTCTGCCCTGCCTGTGTGTGCAAATATACTTTCCTGGCGTATCTCAGTAGTCCTTTTTGAACTAAATGACACCCTAAGTCAGACAGTGAGTATATCTCAGGATATACTGCTTTCAAACGATTGCTCTTTAACAATCAGGATGGCTCCTAAAAACATTCTTTTCCTGGATTAGCCTAATTAATGAAAAAGAAATCAGTGAGATTTGCCTTCTCTCCAACTTCATATGAATGTTATAAATAAGCACCCTGTAGCCTGTCTGAGGAGAGCTGTTGCAAGTCTGTAAAGGAATTTTTTATTCTCCATGCAAAAAGAGATGAGACATTCTGAAGTGAAATTTTTTTTCCTGGTTACTGTTTTATTTCCCCCCCTTTATTCTGGAAAATTTACTATTTCATAGTAATATATGTTTTTGAGTTTCTTTATGCCAGTGCAAATATTGTTTGATGGTAGCGGAGACCATGCAATGTGTAATCACGTAAAAACTCACATTTGATATGCCTGTTTCTGTGAATTTGTATTGCATATACGTGACTGTATTCAACTATCTCTACGGATATTTCTTACTTGCAACACGGCTTATTCACACCTTTGACATAAAAAAATGAAAAAAGAATCTCCTGTATTTATTCTAAGCTGTACTTCCGCAGATCTTTACAGCAGAATCAATCATTTCTAAATGGGAACATCTGTTGAAAAAGTCTAAAATTGAAATGTTTGATTGTCTGTATTCAGTATATGTTTATGTAATCTTCATGTTATTATTAGCTCCTCTGGCTTTTATGAGTAATTGTAACATCCTTTGTATCTTTTTTGTAAAATTACTGACCAACACTTACTGTTAAATCAAGTTCAGATCAGGGTGTTTCCCGCAGTAAACAGTTTAAGCAACTTCACAGCCTGAATATCTGAGTGACTCAGTTCGGGATTTTTAAGGTTATTCCATAGACTGAATTTTCAAGGGGACTGCAGACCAGGAGCCTGTGGGCCCAAGAAGGAAAACAGCAGTTTGAATGATTTTGTGCTAAGGAAGTAATGAAACCTCTGCACTTACTGCAAAAATTACTCCTTAAGTGCTGTGTCTGATTTTGGTTTTGATTCAGAGTATAATGTTGCAATATTGAAGAAGGTATGAAGACTAGAAAGAATTCTGGAAAACATGCCTTAAAGTGAGAGACAAAAAGACTTTATTTTGCTTAGCCTAAGAAAGGGAACACTAATATGTAAATTAATCATGATCGGTAGATGTCTCCAAAAGGTGAGATGTATGTCATTCTGAGACTCGTTAATTCTATCATTGTTAATGATGGTATAATTAGATGTGGCATCTGGAAACTGAGGTTAGAAAAATGCAAATTTGAAGAAAACATACAGCTTCTCAACTGTTAATATAATTAATCACCAAACATTTCATCAAGGGAAAGTTAAATTTGTAATGGATTGCAGACTTCAAATTAAGAATGTATATCTATTTTAAAGTTACTTTCCAGGCTAGTGTCAGATTTCTGGGCAATTCCTTCCTGAAAGCCATCTCCAGATCATGGACACGAGAATCATTCACTCACTTCAGTAGGGTACATTGCATCAGTAAGGAAACGATGTGTTCTGCTTTACAACATATTCAGTGGTAACAGTCCTGGTGTCAACATCTATGAAGTATCACAAGACATAAATTGACAGGTACACCTTCAATTTTTCCCATGTTTAAGTTTTTCCTGGTTTTTTTACATCGCTTTTCATACATGACCATTTGAATGGGCTGCATTTTTGAGAAAAGCACCAACCACTTTGTGGAGCAGGGAAGAAAGAATGGTCCCACTCTTTAAACTTTTCTTCCAGATTTTCATCATAGCTTTACACTGACCTGATCTGAGATATGATGTGAGGAAAATAACTAATGTGGCTTTCAGTGCTACAGTGAAATTTCGTTTTGGCTCATCAACTGAACCATCTTTGATAAAGTCTATCATACTGGCAGTCTATCACACTGCATCACATCCTGATGTCATATGCTATGTATGGGTCTGGTTCATCAGTGTTTAATTCCCAGACCCCTCCAAAGCCAGTGCAAATTGATTTCTATATTTACTGATGAGCACTTAATCCTATAGGGCTTCCTTCCTGCTGAGTCCCCTTGGCTGATGTCATAGGGAAAGGCATGGAGAAGCAAGAATGCTGGACTGAAAGGCTGATTCTTCCATTCATTTTTTTTGTATAAGCAACTACAAGAGATGTCCCTTGCGTGGTTTTTGTTCCTTTAATGACTGTGCCACTTGCTCAAGATGCTTTTGATTCACAGAAGTCAAGGAAGCATGTACTCTATATTTCCTCTTGCTCTCACATTTATATGCTATTGTGTAGGCAGTACCTGAATCTGTTAATGGGCTTCTTAAAATATAGAAAACGTCATTGTAACACAGCTAAATGAAGTATATAAAAAGAAAAAAGCAACATCTTATGTCCCTCCAATTCTAGTTTAATGTTTATAAAGTAGTACAGTGTTCAGCTGAGGATGTCTGGTCAGAGAAGTCTGGGGGATTATTGCTTTATTTTAAACCTTAGGAATATCATGCATACAAGTCTTGTGTTTCATGCTTGTTAAAATTCCTTGCTTGAAAGACCCAGAGATGCTGATTCAAAATTCATAATAGTGAAGATATGTTGAATTGTTGACTAGAGACCTTTTTCTTCGAGCTGATGAAAGGAGCACTTCAACAAGGTGGAATCTGACAAAATCAAATAGAAAATAATCTTGTATAGTCTGAATAGGAATTACTTCTTTCACCCTTCATTCCCAACTATTTTAACAACTGCCTTTGCTTTGTAGCTGTCTTATGTCAAGCCTGATAGCCATGGCATGGGACATGAGGCTCTACTGTCATCTCTCCTGCTGTGCCCTGCAGGCTGTAGGACAGACAATTGACCCATTACCCCTGAACAGTGGGGTTGCCACTCCTCATTCTAGCACCAAGATGTGACACTAGGAGAGTTACAAGACACCTGTGTTGGACTGGCACTCCTGCTGTCCCTAAAGCCCTGCGTAAATGGGGGGAAATCTGCTGCCAGCACTGGTTTAAGCAGCATGTCAGTTGGACTTGTTCCAAGCAGGGTTCAATGTCATGGTACATAAATTGGCAGTAACAGCTGGTGACATAGCTATCCCAGGTCTCCACATCAGCAGGGGAGCAGGACAGATGTTTGCAGAGGTACAGCAAGCAGTGGTCAGACCTAGTGTTCAGGGCATCATTTCTCTCCCTGGTTCTCCTACTGCCACATTTTGATCAGAAAAAGACTCAAGGCAAATGGATGTAGTGCCAAACATGAGCTACTGGTTTTTAGGGGATGTGAGGGAACCATACTTTGAGCTCACACCCAGAAACATGGAATATAAAGAATTCTGTCCAGATGGAAGCTGTTGTCCATCTCTCTTTGTAACTTGTTCATACTCTGTAATCATGGTTTACAGGATATCACAGGGCATGTTATGTTGGAGAGGTCTGTGTGCCTTTCTAAGCTCCGCACAAGATGAACATCCTTCCCTATTGCTCTCACAAAGAGTTACTCCTTCCTACTGCTCTGTGCTGACTGGTCCGACAGCTACTCTCCCAATTGCTCCTGCTGTACTTCAGGTCTTTTCTTAGAGGAGAATCAGTGACAAGTAGAGTCCTGATGGAACAGAGCCACAGCAAAGGTGGTGCAAAAGGAACTACCGGGGGGGGGGGGGCTCTGTCCTGTGAGTTTTCTCTTTGCAGGACTCCTCAAGAGTGAAACCTCACCACTTAATGCCCATTTCCTTTCCTGTGCTCGTCACTACTTGCTTGGCTGCTTAGAACTGCCACCCCCTTGATAAACAGAAGTAATGAATGGATGCAACAAGGTGGAAAGGGTGATGGAAAGTCTAATAATTTCTCACAGGAGTATGCACTGTGGGTTGAAGGAGGAGGAAACAAATCATTCGATTTTTGCCACAACAAGGAGCTGGGAAAAGGAAAACAAGGTAGGGACGTACAAAGTTGTTTACCTGGTGCTCTCTCATACATGACAACCTTAACTGTTCTGTTTTACCATGGGAACACGTTCAAAACCTTTGTGCATCCCAGAGAACCTCAAGTGAGTGTGCACTGTCCAGTGGGGGCTGCTAGCTCCATGGCAAGCTGAATGCCTGTGGAGCCCCTTGGTCCATGGAGTTCTGACTGGTCTCTGCAGTGGACTTCCACTGTATGGGTATTTCCCATTGCAACCAAAGTGAAAACAGCTTTAATGGGCATTCTTTTCCTCCCAGTTTTCCATCTCTCTTGTCTTTGCTGCAAACTCGTGAATACAAGTCAGTCAGATTTCTCTGCAACACCTTTAGTGTATTCGGCCTGTTGCCAGAATTATGCAAGGCCATTTATTCTGCTTGAAGCTGTGCCTGTCCTCAACAGAGACACTTAGGCAGACTCAAGCCTCTTTCCCCATACTGCAGCATACCCAGTACTTAGGAAGTGCACATTGCAGAAAAATAACCATTTTGGTGAGGGAACAAGGATACTTAAATGCTTCCTTCTTTGTCCTTCCTTTTGTCTAACTACCCCCCATATGTTTCAGATTCTGTGTTCCCACATAGCCAAGTAATGCTCTTGTTTTTGCACAGCAGGAAAGAAAGGGATTTTGAAAACGGACACATAACAGTTCTTTAGGTCTGCTGCTTATCAAATGTTTCCTGGCAACTCTCTCTAATCCCTGATCCCTCTCACAGATTTTCTCTCTGAAGCAATTGAAGCCTTCTGTTTCATAATCATCTCCCCTTCCATTTGATAAAGTTCAAAACAGCCTTTAGAGGAAATAATTTCACTTGGTAAAACCAGCTCTGGTGTGGCGTGCTGCAAATAGCATGTAACCTTACTAATCAAGCACGTAATATAAGTGAACTTCTGAGTTTGCTCACTATTAAACATCTTGTCCTCATCCAATTTTGTGGTTTTTTCCAGTGGTATTTTTCAGTGTGTACTTTCTTTCACTATGAAAATGTCTTACAAAGAAGACACTATATAATTACATTTCTTATTTTTCAGATGAGTACAGAGCCAGATTTCCAAAATCAGTTAGATTTCTAAATAACGTTGCATATGTAACCCTCAATCTGCTGATCCTACCTATGGTGATGAAAGATGTTTGGTTTTTATCTACTTTTAGAAGGGTTATTAAAAGATCTCACTTTTACCTACAGTCCATCTTTATTCCCTGTGTCTCACTTTCTTCAACTATAGCACCTTTGTACTGTGTCAGTCTAAAGCTGAGAACCTGATGAACTAAAAATGCTTGTGCTGGTAACCTGTCCACTTTGCCTAAGCACTGCTCTGATTTTACAGATTTTATTCCTTTTGAAACTTTCCAAATGTTTAGTCATAGCCATTAAATCACCCTACACGTACTATGGCTTAGAGCTTTACAATTTAGGGGATACAGCTGAGGGCTTTTTCTGTTTTCATCCTCATCTCGCTTCAAGCCTGACAGCAGAGAATACATTGATTTTATGACTGAGACATACCCAAGAAGCAGTGCGTGTCCTTATAATTGCAGGCAAGCTTGAGACCAGTGGCAGATGAGTGTGTTAGTTTTAGAATTATAGAATCGTAGGGTGGTTTGGGTTGAAAGATCATCTAATCCAATGTCCAAAGATCATTCCTTTTCAAAGTCTCATCCCCTGTCTAGCAACAGCTCACAGAGACACTTAATTTTTATAACCCAAACTCCTCAGTTTAAGGGGATAAGTGTTTGTCCAGTTACCAAGATAGGATTTTATGGTTTCTCTGCTGGACATGAAATCGGATTTAGAATCCTGTTCTCAGATATTTACTCTTGCAGAAGCCATGTATATTTTAGGCCTTGTTAAATCTCCAGTGTCTGCCTTTATCCAGCGACTCCCATGTCATTCTTCATCCTCTCAAAGTATTTGACTGGCATTGTCTACGCTTCTGGTATGTGTTTTGATTCTGTATGATATCATGCCAAGATACTGCAACATTCAGCTTTTATTCCATCATGCCCACATAGCATTTGTATGTTATGATGGCAGTATTGTCATCTAGGACTAAAGAGCAATTTTTATATAAATGGTTCTGCTACAGACCATGGTCCCATTTTTATTTTTTGTTTTTTTTTTGGGAGGGGGGGCACATTTATTTGGAATAAAATAAAACACAAAGAGGATAATCTGTTCACTTATTTAATATCATGTGATATTCCCATAAAACCTATTTTGGCTAACATATGGCATAAAAGGCCAAAATTTCTCTCATATCTTCCTGACAATATAATGGGCTTTTTTCTTCTGCTCCTGTCTTGATTGTGTGTTTGAAGTTTATGTATGCTTCCAGGGAAAAAGATCATTCCGTCTTATGATTATGAATAAGATTGTATTGGTGAGATAACTTTGACATTTTTCTCCCCAGAATAATATTTCTCCTAAAAGAGTAGTTCAATCTGGGCTACCTTTTGCACAGGTATCGTATAGCCATTAGCAGTAACAATGTATTTTGTATGGATTCCAGTGGAAATCTCCCCCATTTGTTCTTTACTGAAGTGCTTGGGACCATACTATGTGTCTCCCTTTAGTTTTTCATTGTTTGTTGTTTTGTTTTGGTTTTTTTGTTTTGTTTTCCTGCTTGAACTGTGTGATTTTACACGCAGCTCTTCAACAGGTCTCTGGTACTTATGGTCTTATTTGCTCACTGTATGGTGTTTGTGACCAGCTTAATTCTATTCCTGCGCTATGTGCTGCCAGCCCAACTGTTCTTTTTGTAATGCCCTTTCTGAAAAGGGAGTTTCCTAAAGCTGTGCCTGCATAGCATGGTGCACTGAGCTAGTCCTGCAGCCCTGTGCTTTCCCTGACCTGGCAGAGCTTGCTTCTCAGCCCAGCAGTGGAGGAGTCTGTGGGAAGTGCTGTGCCTCTGAAGAACAGCCTGGAGCCTGTCTCATTATCTCTCCATGGAACTGTCCACCGTGTGTGTATCCTGTTTTCATATGTTGTCATAATATAGTGACCTGTCCTGAAGATCCACTCTCACTCTATCATTGCCACTTCATTGCTGTGGAGACTTTTCCACCATCACGGAGACTGATTTTTCAGCCAGCAGAATTATTCTTCAGCACATGGAAATAATGCATTATGTATAATTCCGCTTTGATTTAATCTCAGTAGATCTTAATTTTAATAACCTAATAGTAATTCTGTCTCACCTTGTTTAGTTGCTGAAATCACTGATTTCTTTTATAGGTAAATACATCAATATTCTCATGTCCTTACTCTTATGCGTGGTAATTTTTGTTATTTGAGATTCAGCAGCTGTAAAGGTTATAGTTAAACCAATTGCCTCCTTCACTGTGTTTAGGGCACTTAATCTGCACCAGAGAATTAGGGGATTTTCTCAAGTTCTTCTAACACCTCTGTCTGGGTGTAAAAGGACATTATATGTGAAGTCTGCTGCCTCAGCCCTGTGTTGTCTCAGTTCCTCGCAAACTCCCTCCAGATGTTAGAGCAACCTCCCGCTTCATAAAACTAATCAGAATCCACAGTGCACCACATTCCCCCTGCACAGACCCCGACTGTTGCTTTTTGTGCCTGAATGGCTGATTGCCCCCTCTCCCCTGCCTCCGCTGCGCTGTGCCTGGCACAGGTAACAAATGCTTCGTCACTGACCCGTGCTGGTGTGAAGGCCCCTGGGCTCAATTAAATGGAGCAAGAGGCAGTAAATAAACCGCATGGGCCGGGGCATTAAATCACTCAGTGCAGAGAAGAATCAGATGCCGAGGAGGTTTGGTTTGGAGGTGGCCCGCGTGCACTTGCACCCACACTGCAACCTAATACCCTTACTGCAAGTTAATGACAATTACAATCAGGCAGGGTGATGTCCCCTTTCTTCCTTCCACTCCTGCGTTTTTTTTACATTCCCAATGCTCTCCCCAATAAATTAGAGCCTTTCTCCCCCCTACCTCTGCTGCCCTCCCCTCCTTTTCCTAGTTTCTTTTACTGCCTTCATGCTGTTCTCCTTTATTTCCAGCATTTTATTTCAAGGAGTGGGTTTGAAGTGCTCTCAGCCCATCTGCTGGTTTGGTTTAGAACGAGGACTGGAATGAGACAAGGGCTTTTGGAAGTCATGAACTATTTATAGCATATTTGTTCTTTCACATTGGCACTAAACTTTGTTTATAGAATCACCTGCAGTAGAACCTGAGCCAGGGGACCACAGCTCACTTGATCTAAAATTGGCTTTATTTCTTGGGTTTCTTAACAGAGACCACATGTGTGTGTCCACTGCAGGCCAAGGCGTGTTTGATACTTGCACACATGTCAAAGGCACAAACATAAAGTGCCCGTGTCCAAGTGTGTGCAAAGTGCTCAGAGTGTGCCCTTATGAAATGTTCTTAGAGATCATATGTGTGTGTGGAATAACAAGGGAGTGGTGTGTGTGCATTAACACTGCCTAAAGAATAAAGGTTCTCAAGAGAAAACTTCAATGAAAAATTTTTCATTACAATTTCTCCAGTCGGTTTTCATTTTCCCCAAATAGTATTTTTGTCTTGGGTTGGCCCACTGAAACACAATGCTCTTTTTTGTTTTCATTCTGTGTGAAATATTTTTTTTTCAAAACAAAACAACAATTTAAATTGAAACCGAAGCAAATCTGTCATTTTAAATTGTTATTTTGATGCAAAAGCATTTCATTTATTTTTCTAACTGAAAATTGACATTTTAATTCGAACCAAAACAAAATTTTTCATTTACTTTCTAAGTATCAATTACAAATGAAAATATTTTCATTACTCCTACCCAGAAAGTCAGGCTATTTGGTGCTTCCAAAATGGTAGGTATGCGGGCTCTCAGTGTTTGTGTGTGCATAATTGTGGTGGTGTGACTATTGTGCGGGATGCGTGTTGAGCATTTGCAGGTGTTACACATACAGAAGTTTTGCAGAACGTGCCCTCATCCGTATAGTTTGTACATCCCCATTTGCACAGCGGCGGTGAGGTATGCACACATACGTTGAGTTCATGCCAGTAATATCTACATGTATTTATGTTTTTAGGTTTTCCTTGTGAATGTGTTTTTAATGCGTATGGGCTTGTTGCAGGGCTGCCAACAGTGTTAAAAATAACACAGCAAGACGGAGTAAGTAAGTCGTAAGTTTCGGGAAACTGATAGATCTTGGTTTCTCTTGTGCACCTTCTCTATTTTTTTCTTAGCTTGTCAGAATCATGTTTTCAATCTGATCTTTACAGCTCTGATGACAGAACAGCAACATTTTCATTGTAAAAGTAGATTTCTGATTCTGCAGCGACCAGTTTAAAGAAAGGCACGAAGAAAAAAGCAGGACCTGCATTACATTTTGGGAGCTGGTAAAAAGGGTTTCTGTTTCTGTTTGCAGAGTAGATAACTGGTATGTGCTTGTAATAACAGTACTATATACTTGTGCTTTGTGCTTGCATGTATCTGTAGGTTAGCTAAATGTTTATGTGTTTTTGCCACATGTTGGTGTGTATAATGTGTGTTTTTAGTCATATTGTAGCTTAGTTTCTAATCTAAATCAGACACTTCAGTACTTCATAGTAAGTAGAGAGAAACTTTCAAAGCAAGGAAGTCATCCTGTCCTAAGACTCATCTCCTCTGATGGTGGGAGCACTTGGCACATGTATTTCGACTAGCCAGCTAATTTTTAGGTGTACTGAGTGCTCGCATTCAGGATGTGTGTTTGCCTGTGATTTTTATATATGTTGGAATCCATACTGCAGTTCTACTCCTATGGGCAATAGTCATGTAGATGCTTGTGCAACGTCTCTGTACATATCCGTGGGTGAAAAGCAGTCAGCAGGAGTTTTTGCAGAGCGTACTGTGAGTGTGAAATACTGCAGTCATCACTCAACTCGGATCAGACAATTCTGCTGCATTCTGCTTACCTAAAATATTTCAGAGCAGCTCGGTGCAGCATTAGGCCAAATGCCTGTGTTATAACTTAGCCTGATAACACTTTCCCAGAGCTAAGCTCTCTGAAAGCCCCTATTTCCTGCAGTGCCATGCAGGTTTCTTGTTGCTCCGTTCCTGCCTGGCTCCAGAAGTCATGGGCAGCTGAGGAGAGGGAGCGTGGTCTCATCAGGGAGCATAGTCCTTCACAGAGTGCTGAGTATGTTCATTAGGGTACCAACCTGCAGTCCCTGCCAGGCAATTCACCACGATAAGGCAATGTAAATTCACAACAGCATTGATCCCCATGGAAGTGTTTTAATTTGGAGAACGGTGGTGTGATATGTTGGCACCGAAGGACATGAAAATTCAATTTTCTGCTATTTCTTTGTAAAAATGTGTTTGTCTCTCTCTGAGAAATGTTAACATTTTGGTTGTTAAGCTGGGGTAAAATCAGAAGGTGAGATGTCAAAATGTTCTCTTGGATAACTTGGATTCAGAATGTTGATTAGTTTTGCATTTACAGGTAGTCTGTGTATTTGAGTGGGTGTATGAATATTCTATATTTAATGGGAGCACTTGCAGTCAACACAGTGAATACTTTTTGTGAATGGAATAAAAAGTGTGAAACTAGAATGTACCTAGTTACATACCTAAGCCCTTTCTAGTTTGTAAATATTCCTGTTAGCATTTTGGGGATCTGATCCCAAGCAGGTGAGGACTGGTATAGGTCCTCTGACTTCAGCTGCCTCTGTTGACTCCTGCCAGGAGGGATTGTGTCCTGGAAAACACGCTTACTATGAGAGATTAAAAAGGATCTGTTTATTTCACTTGTAAAAGATCTTAAGAAACAATTAAATCATATTCTATAATTACCTATGCAAAGAAAAGATATCTGATGTTACAGCTCTCTTCAGTCCAGCAAAGGTATAACAGGATCTGACAGGTCAACTATTCAAATCCAAGGCACAGTTTTTTAACAGTGGATGTACTTAGGCTTTGGGACGGAGAAGGCAAATCCTGCATCACTCTGAACCTTTAAAATAAGACTGCATGATTCCCTAAAAGATGTGCGGTGGACTGGCTTTGAGCTATTGAGTCAGAAACTGAATTACTGAGGAAAGATTCGTGGTGGGTGGGGAGCCAGTGCAGACTGAAAGGATCAGGCCACGATTATCAGATATAAAACCCCAGTAAGAGCCACATGAATACGAGTCTTGGTGATTGGTTAACAATTAGCTGTTTGCATCGAAGGAAGAGCTGCCCCTCACCCCTCCATGTGTGCACGCACACACAGGGCATGTGCAGTCATGCTATTTATTCTGGGCTGTGACGTGTGTTTGCTGCTGGGAGCACGGGGCATATTTCTTGGGGTGCTCCCATACACAGCCTGTCAGTGACGGGGAGTGGAGCAGAGATTTATACAGTGCCTCCAGGAATCCCCAGTGGGGCCCCTCTGGTGAACTTTGGCTCCCAGGCTTGCTGCCAAGCATTAACTACAATACTCGCACTTGTTTTTGACAACAGCGTGCAGGTTGTATTTCACCAATTGCTATTTTGGTTTGGGAGTTATGGCAGAAATGTCTCTGGGTACTTGGCTGGTATAAGCGGAGCAGGAGATTTACTCTTATTGTGTAATGTCACCTTTCAGTCAGTGCTTGGGATGAAAATTATGGGGTGTCATTTGCTCTTTTTATTAAATTTCAGGGGCATGCACCTCTTGTGTGGGAGAAGTATCTGGGGAGTAACTTGGCCTGATTCTGCCTAGAAGGGGAGCCTCATCTACTGAGCACCCTTTAAAATATGAATTTGTCCTCTTTTATTTTTCTTTTTGTCAATAAATTGGGACCAGAGGCAGCAGCACTTGCTATCTCCCAAACTGCCTGATGATAGATCAGTGATGATAGATGAGTTTGGCCATGGAAGCCCAGAGAGATACCAGACTCAGCACAACACAGATGTTGCAAAGCGGCCAAATTAAGCTTTAGTGGGAATGTGCAAGTTGGGTCTTAGTCAGAGTATCTCATGCCTGCCTGCCTCGCTGAAAAGCAAGAGTGAAATATTAGCAGCTGACCTGGTGGGATATACACTTGCCCAAAATATTCTTTTACTGGCTGCAGATGAACCAGCATCTGATCTGCTGTGTGACTTTCCTGAGGATCTCACAGCCACGGGGTGGGGAGGCAAAGGAGTCTTCCAAAAGAAATACTGATTTCTGCAACCTTCATACCACAATTCTCCATAAATCACAACACAGATGATCAGCTAGAGATGTTACAATGGCAGGTCATGTTTATTGCTTAAAACTGGCTCAGTATATCACATATATCTGAGTGTTATAGACTGTCAGAAACATTCCTGGGAGCTTCTGGTATAGAATAGAAGCAGGTTGCTATAGTAATTATTAAGATGGAGATTGTAACCATGGTTATGACGTAAACTGCTAGTCTGTGCCACTAGTAAGATCAACTGACTAACATAATTTCTTAAGCCAACACACCAATAAAACTTAACGAGGAAGTGTCTAGAGACTCCTGGTTATAGATGGCAAAAGCTGTCTCTAGGTGAAGGTCCTGTACAACACTTGCAATCTAATAGAGAGAAAGAGGGAAAACAGGAAAAAGGTAATGGAAAAGAGTCGAGTGTGGATATAAGGAAAACAGTATCAGGAAAATGAAAAAAAGTTCTCAATACTGGTTCCATGTTGCAGAATAACAAATATGAAATATAGTAAAAGTGGCAAAAATGTAAGGGATGAAGCGATGAATATTCTTTAGGTTTTTTATTGTATCAGCCCCTTTATAATCTTGAGATTAAAATCAATGTGTTCTTGGTATTAATGTGACAGGATAAGACAAAATTAAGAAGTTAAAGGGGACAAATATGTCTTGCAGTCTTTCCTAAAAATAATTTTCTTTTTTCTGTAGCCAAAGTTAAAGAATAAGGAATACAGAGCCTGAGATTTCCCCCCGTAGAGGAGTCCAGTCTTGGGAATGTCAGCCAGAACCTCCGTGATAGGATATAACTAAATCGCAACAGGAGGGCAGAGGGGATCTAAAAATTGCCTGAAAAGCAATTCTTCCTTGTGACCAGCAAGAGGGACAGACTGCAGACAAATATAGTTTCTGGAGGGTGCAAGTTAAAACTAGATTGGATTGCCAAACACAAAACTCTGTTAGAGACTGTGTAAATAGAGAAATACAAATGAGAATGTGCTAGCAGATATATATTCTTACTTTTTTTTTTTCTTTTTATATGACCTGTCTGTGATGTGACTTTGCCACTCCACATATGTGAAAATAAAACTGAAGGAGATTTAATTCTTATAGACCCCTAACATTATTATGTACATTTCTCTTTTAAAAATACTCCCTATTAAAGGAGTGAGTGTGTGTAGGGTCAGTAGATACGTTTTCTGTTTGTACAAAGGAAAAGTATATCTGTTCTGGGCATCAGGAAGGACCATTTTCACTCACACTGAAGGAAAACAGAGTAGTTTTGAATATTTTTATTTTTCACTGCACAAACATATATGTGGATTAAAGCCATTGCTAAAACAGCAAAACTATTTCACGTAAAAACCCCAGATACAAAATTGTTTCTCTACAGGTGAAGAACAGCAGAATGTGTTCCAGTTTTTAATGTTTGTACACCGTTTCCTTTTTTCCCCCAATAAAATTTAATTTTTGCTGGTTTTCTTTCAATCACTGAAAGCAAATATAATGGAGAATGTCAGTACTTTTATTTTACCTTTTAGTTTTTAATTTTGCTTTATTTGGCTTTTTAAGACTGTTTGAAATTAGAAAAATTAGTCTAAGAAGAAAAACAATTGAAATCGAAACTGCTAAGATGCAACTTTATCAGCTGTGAAAAAGAGCAGCTGAGTTGTAGGTTTTACCTGTAACTTTTCCAGTGCCATGAAGAATTTGAAAAGAAATAAATACTTAAAAATTGAACTAAATGAACATCAAGAAGAAAGAAAAATTGAACAACTTAAATATCAAGCTCTAAATATAATCCAGTCTGGTTTAGTTCACATTCCAGGGATTTGAAACATTTTGATTGTCAGACAGTAGAAAAAAAAAATTAAATAATGTTTTTAAAGCTAATGCTGCTTTTAAGAAAGGATTATTCTTTGTGCAATGCATATTTTCAATAGAGATCTTTGACTGGCAATAATTCAGTGTCATGTTTAAAATATATAAGGCAAATGAAAGGAGGATATTTTATTCCAAAATTTGTGTTTTAAAACCAGATTCCGCCTGGGCTGCAGAAAGTGAATGGAATGCCTACAAACTTGGTTTGATTGCTGTGGCACAGGTTTTTTCATGGGCTCCTAAGACACCTCTGACTGCGCATCGATGCGATGTGGTCTGACGTGACGGTGCTCTCGCATTCTCTGGTCCCGGTGACCCCGCTTGACTGTTTTTCTTCTTTCTCCACCTTCTTTCTCACTCCCATGCCAAGTTTTCCCTTTCAGTCTTCCTTCTTGTGAGGTGGGTATAAAAAAGCTTAGTGTACAAAAGCTCACGTAATGATACTCTGAGGGCAAATTACATCCTTGCTCCCCCAGGCAGCTCGGAGTTGCCTGGAATATTGGAAAACAGTGCAGATTTAGGCTCTAACAGTAATTTTTATCCCTGCTATTTAGGAAATGGTTCTGGAGTCTCTACTTGGCAGCTCTCTTTTACATCCATCAGCAGTGCATCGTAACCGAACCATCAGCACTAAGCAAAAATTCTCACACCCTGCTGGGGACTCAGGACAAGCCTCCCACAAATAGCTTTCCATTTCCATCCTGAATTCAGCATTAGCCAATTTAGAGGCAATATGTGGCTCTAGGAATAGCCTGTCATGTACAGTATGCACAAGACAGCTCTCCCCTAATCTCATCTAATTGGCAACAGGAGTCGCTGTCATTAGGCACAGAGCGAGAGGTATTAGAGTCATTAGCATTTATGCAGGCTATCAGAGGGAGGTCACAAATTTGGGGAGATTCAGACTCTTCCATAGGAAGACCGTTTCACTCCTGAATTACTGCTTCTATTAAGTGAAATCCTCAGGAGAATTGCGTATTTGTCCTGCTACTATGCTCATGAAGTAAGTGAGAAAATAGAGATTTTTCCTCAGATTGGTAATGGCTTTGGAACATGTGGAAAATACAATATCCTTTATATTTTTTTAATGTAGAAATTTTATGTCAGGATTCACTCCTCTGCCTCTGAAATGCAGATGATCCTATGAAATAATATTCTAGAAAATGCTAATTTCAGATAGGTAAAAACATTTAGTTTTGACACTCCCTTTTAAAAGTACTGAAATATAAACAGCAAAGAAAAATACTACAGCAAATGCATTCAAGGTCACAGCCCAAAGCTTCATTCAGAGAAACCCTGATCTTTAAATAGTGTTAGACCCTCTCCACCAGCTTTATCTCTGAAGCAAAACTTCCGTGAAATCGTCACAGACTTGTGAAACAACTCCGCTGCAATGAAATTAATTCCCCACTGGCAAATAGTTCTGCTAGACGTCTTCAACAAGCAACAGTGCAATTTGACCGTAGTTCTGGTATACCCAGACTGGTATAAAATGCTGACTTGGCTTTTGAGAGAGGCCCCAGGACTGCAGAAAGTAATTTCCAGCAGAGAGTACAGTTTCTGTGTACTTAGTCAGAGAGGTTTTGTGTTCCTTGAGCTGGCAGAACTCCTGCCTGCAGGTCGAGGGGGTTGATGCTGAATTATCGCATGTAACAGCACTAAGGACACGCTCCCACAGGTCTGACCAGAGGCTGGGAGATGTCACGGCTATGTCTGCTCCAACTTTGGGCCATGTCTCATCTCCCTTTCTGCAAGGCAATGACAGCACTGACTATTTTTTTCTGTCCCTTCTGCTTCTCTGAACATCCCACATGACCTGCCTCCTGGGTCACCCCAACTTCCCCATCCGTGTCCCACAAGGCTCCTCTTCACCAGCCCCGTAGAGCACTTCTTGTTGCTTCGGGTTTATTTAAGTGGAGACTGTCTCGCCACAAACACCTCATTTATGCCTTTTCTTTCTCCGGAAAATTTAGGATTCATGCAGGGTTGTGGTTCGAGGAAAATCCAAGTCCGAGCAGAGTGCTCGGTCAGACTGTGGCTCAGGCAGGCGGTCTTCACTCAGCAGCAGCATTTCATCTTCCAGGCTGTGGCGCCTTCACAGAGGCAGGGAAAAATGTGTTTTTCTGTGAACACAGCACTCCTCCACCATGTTTTTTGTTTGCACCAAGCTCTTTCATGTCACAGGCTGTGAGCAGAAATGGCTGGGTGGTTCAGTTTGCTACCAGTAAAGGTTTGCAGTGGCTCACCCTTCCCCCTCATCCTACTGCCTGAAGTTCCTGTAGGGCTTGGTGCAGTACAGATGATATGGCAGTAGATGAAAAAAAAAGCCACTGAAGGTACCAAAACGTTACTGAAGAGGTTTAAGCTGCAAAACTTGCCCTGATGATCCAGTTCCCTGGAGCACAAGCAGGAGGTGGTGCTGGAGCAGATGATGTGAGTTGGAGCTGCCAAGGGAAATAGCTCTGATCTTGCAGCTGATAATAACAACAGCAGCAATTGCTGTTAGGAGGGGTCACATAGTGGACAAATGCTGCTCTACTGTGACTGTAGGATGTCACAGCGCCTTACTGCAAGCAGAAGCAATGCTAATAGTAAGAAAACACAGGGAATCTACAGTTAGTACATTCGCAGTGCAAGTCATCCGAGGTGGGTGAGCAACGTGGGGCTGGCCATACCAACCCTCCTAGTGCCATTCCCCTCACAAGGAAGTAACAGAGACAAAGTACTACTGAGCTCCTGGTCCCTGATCAGTTTGCCTCCAAAAATCCCTCCGATGAAATCCCAAGCATGGCAGGCAATGATGAGTTTAGCATACCAACTTCTATCTCTTTTCTCTCCATTCCTTGCCTCATTTTAGGTGAATTTTTAAAAAAAAAATCATGAAGTGCTGCTTGGCCAGTACATCTGGGTGGTTTAGCTGGAACATCAGCCATAAGTGATGAGAGCAGTCAGTGTCATACTGAAGATAAAATAGATGGATGTTTTCCCTGAAGCTGGCTAACAAAATATTTTCTGAAGGCTCCTCATTAAAATCTCATACTAAAAATGCTTAAAGAGGCATACAAATGGTGGGGGCAAAAAGAGGTACAAGTAGTGTTCATTGGAAAGGAGGCTATGTAATTATCAGAGTGCCCACAAGGGATGGTGGTTGCACTGGGAGGTCTGACAGGTGCATATGGTTCTGCTGCAGATATCCCTCAAAGAGGCCTGGGGCTTGGTTTCCACACTCACTTTACGAGCAGGCACTGAGCCAGCTCTTCTTCGTCCCTGCAGAACAGGTCCTGCCTTGTCCTTTTCCCTATATCCAGACAACTTTTAGCCCTGATTTCTTTGCCCTGCTGATGCAGGTGCACAGATGCTCAGAGTAGCACAAGGAAGGGCTTGGGATGGAGAGCAGGTTTAGCAGCTGGCAGTGGGGCTGCTGCTTTTGCAGCAATGACAGCTTATGCCC
The DNA here is from genome assembly GCA_013396755.1 of Sclerurus mexicanus. Classification (NCBI taxonomy): domain Eukaryota; kingdom Metazoa; phylum Chordata; class Aves; order Passeriformes; family Furnariidae; genus Sclerurus; species Sclerurus mexicanus. The sequence continues at coordinate 707,225 of VWZF01000182.1, read as the reverse complement.
ACCTAAAGAATCAAGAGCAGGTTGATGGTGCTAATTGAGGCTGCAGCTAAGCCTGAGACATGGAAATCAGGAGAGGTGTTTGTGGGGCCAGCTTCCTGCTCCACACCATAAACATCTTCCCACTTCTGTGTTCCTGCTGTTTCTTTTATGTGTCTCATGCTAGTGTGATCATGCTAGGGTTTAAACAGCATAATTCTGAGGTTACTGCTGGGCTAGTCGTGTGAATCAGCATCTAATGGGATCAGGTGAACACCAAAACAGGAGTAGGTGACAAGGTGATGGAACTGGTGCAGGCAAGAGAGGGAACTAATACCCAGGAGATGAATGCCTTTCAGTGGCATCTAGGCAGACTGACTTGGTCATAGCATGAACTTGCCTGAAACTCTGACCTTCTGAATTTTGCATGGCAAATCCTGATTTTGAGTAAGGACTTTCTCCATTCACTGGTATGCTGAACAGCTTCCAGTGTTGTCTATCTCCAACTCTCTTGTCTCCAGAAGAAAAGAGGGCAGCATTCCCTTTCACTGCTGTGTCTGCACAGAGAGAATAACAGCTGCTGGGAAGGATGCAGGTGGAAGCGATACTTTGTGAGGCAGAGGAATGGAGAAGATGATTTCTGGAGATCCCTTTCAGGACAATTTTCCGGAATTCTCCCACTGTGCAAGATAAAATGATGAGCTGAGAATAGAAGACCCTGAGTCCTTCCTGGTACTTGATGTCTATGATGTTGCAAATAGTATTCATTTGTGGGAAGTGACTTATTGACACCAGTGTGTTGTTTAGCTTATAGTATCTGACAGAAAGAATTTTAACAAATATCCTACTTCAAGAATTGTTTTAAATAGCCAAGAATGGTATATTCTAATCCTGAAAAAAATAATTAAAAGTAGATAAAGTGACATGTAAGTATTAAAAACAGCTCTCTTAAAAAAAGTGTCCATTATGCATTTTTTCCTTAGAAGACACATATGGGAGTACAAATTATTGCAATGTACAGTATACCTTTCCTGTGTGCCACAAGGCACTGGAATAGGTGGAAAAGATGATACAATCACATGCTATTAAGAGGTCGCCTGGAGGCTTCAGTCCAGTCCAGAGTCTTGCTGTTATGCAAGATGAGCAAAGTCTGTTCAACTCTCAGTTCCTAGTTGCTTGCCAGGGTTAGAGCACGCAAGTGAAGAGGCTGAAGGAGAGAAAATCAGGGGAGCAGGAGTGAAACTTTGCCCTGATCCAGACCCATTCTGTAACCTGAAAAATATCATATAAAACAGCAATTCCCACTATCTGCCTTGCTGATCTTAGCTGGCCATTTACGGTGGATGTCAAGGTAGAAGTGGAACTGGAGGTGACACCTTCTTTTGAAGCTGTATCAGGGGTTAAGGAAATAGGAAATCCCTGCTTATTGTTAGTGTTTCTAATAACATGCTTGAATGTGACGTTGGCACATATATATAATTATTTCAGCGCAGTTAAATTGAAGGAGCACTCTACGACTGTGGATGCAGTTACTCTGTATCATAGTTGTACAGCTTATTCTTGTACAACACACACAGATGATCTGTGGTGTAAGACATTGGTGTTAACTATCTGCACTATTGGGACCATATCTTGGCTGTAATAAAATCTGTTAATTGAAGAAAAACAGAAAAGTGCCAGGAGTCAGAACACTGTACTGGACCTCGGTTTTCCTGCTGAAGAAATCCATCAGATCATGTGCACAGGGACAGTTCAATGAGAGCACAGAGCTGGAGAAATGGCAAGGTAACCAAGAAATAACTGTATGGTAGATGAGTGAATCATATGATTCCTGTAGGTTCTGCTGGTACTTGCCAGCTGGTAAATAATAAAGAGCGTTTATCCTGCTGATATAAATCAAAGCAGAAAAGAGCCCTAGGATTCTGCCCGAGTATGCTGTGTGTTCCTAGGGGAATCTGTCCCAGCATTGCTTTCATTTGAATCCTCCTTTGTTTATTTTGCAAAACAGAAGAATTATTCTGAAGGACTTTTGGCTCCTCTAGCTTCTGCCTTGGATATTCCAGCTTCCAATGAAAATCAGACACCCTCTGGCTCCAGACGAGTAACTCCCCACTGTTTTCCCTAACCACTAAGAGGTCTAGCACGTACAATTTTGAACTGAGTATTTAAACACAAAAAAATTTAAAATAGTGTGACAGACTATGAGTTGTGTTTTTATAATCACAGTTATAATTTTTATATCCTGTTAGTCATTAGAGACGTGGAAACTTCCATTAAGGCTTGAAGAAAAGAGTTAAAAATTATTAACTATAATGGGTCTCCACATAGCATGTAAGACATTTGAACTCAACTGGCAATAAAAAACAAGATGAAGTACTTTTTAGGCTGGTAACTATTGTCATTATAGGCCAAAAGTCAAGTGAGGCATTGAATTACCAAAGAGAATAAAATTGTGGGTTAGCAAAACATCTCTCCTACTGACCTCTAAAGTGATTTAGGTTAAAATGAGACCAACCAGGAAAACCTTTGCAGAGGACATCTAATTTGGTGAGAAAAGAACATCATTAGGAACTTAGAAAGAAAATTCTGGTCTCCACCTTGATTTCTCAAGTAAACATCTGCCAGCAACCAGAAGAGACACAACCCAGGCTTTCTGATGCACCTGTATGTCTGACACATCCATGCCTACCTGGAGCCTCTCGCTACTGCTTGACAGGACTGAAATTTAAAAAAAGAAAAAAGATGGAAAAATGAGTCAAAGGAAGAGACTTCAAAGGACAGAGAATGGTAAGGAGAAACTACAGCCAAGCAGTCTCCTTTTAATCATCTTTCAGAGCATTTTTGGGTCAGTCTCCTTCCACTCGAGGGAAAGAGGAGCTGTCAGAGAAGAGGAAGTGTCCTAGCCATTTCAGTCTGGTGGTGGTGTTGGCCAACCATTCTTTGCTCTTTTTGACAACCTAGTACAAAGATATCCTTCAGATAATTGAATTCAGAGGTAACTTTTCTTTCCTCTGGCCAGAGCCCAGTCAGACTCAAGTTTCCTTATGAGTGTGATCCTTTCTGACACCTCTTTCAGTGTAAAAATCCTTCAAATTGCTAGCCAGGCAAAGGTACAAAACCACTGATTGTCTCCACACACACCACTCCATGTCAGCAATTCACGTCACTGCTAGAGAAGAATCACTTTCTCTTCCAAGTTAAAATCTCACTTGTGTTAGCTGCACTTCTAATTAATAGCTTAAATTCAGGTTGACTAAGACTCACTTTCCCAATTTTTTGAGAGAGCGTTGCCATTCTTCTAGTCACTCAGAGTCCATCTGGGTAGAGCCTGTGACTCATGAATCCCATCCAGACCACATACACACTTTGCACGGTGTGATGGGGATTGGAGCTTCTATACACACGGCTAAACTCATCCAAGTTCTGTCAGTCTGCATTTTTGTGTTCATAGCCTGCCACTGTGACCATGTCGCTTTTTGTTTGCAACCTTCCCCTGCTTCTTCTGCACCTCCTACATTAAATAATAGAAAAGACTTCTGAGATCATCGCGTCCAGTCTTTGACCAAACACCAGCATGCCAACTAAACCATAGTACTAAGTGCCATGTCCAGTCATTTCTTGTACACTTCCAGGGATGGTGACTGCCCTGTCTCACTGGGCAGCCCATTCCAATGCTTGACAACCCTTTCATAAAAGAAATTCTTCTTGATGTTCATCCTGAACCTCCCTTAGAACAGCTTGAAGCCATTTCCTCTTCTGTTCCTGGTTGACTGGGAGAAGAGGCCGACCCCCGCCTTGTTACAACCTCCTTTCAGGTAGCTGTAGAGAGCTATAAGATCTCCCTAACCCTCCTTTTCTCCAGGCTAAATAACACCAGCTGCCTTATTTGGTCTTCACAGGACTTGTGCTCCAGACCCTTCACCAGCTTTGTTTCCCTTCTCTGGACTTTCTCCAGCACCTCCATATCTTTCATGTAGTGAGGGGCCTGGGACTGGACATGGTGCTTGAAGTGCAGCCTCAGCAGCGCTGAGTACAGGGCGATGACCACTCTCTGAGTCTTGCTGGCCACACTATTTCTGACACAGGCCAGGATGTCTTTGGCCTTCTTGGCCACCCGGCCACACTGCTGGCTCATGTTCAGCGGGCCGTTGAGTAGCATCCTGAGATCCTTTTCCACTAGACGGCTTTCTAGCCACTCTTTCCCCAATCTGGAGTGCTGATTGGGGTGGGAGCTAGTTCCTTCTCTCTGCAGTCTGCAGTCAGTTCTTATGCTACCTATCATCTCTCATTCTCTCGGAAGATATTGCGTCTTTGGGCAACATATGGTGCCATACCATAGTGCTTGCATGTTACATTTCCAGATCTATATGACCACATTTTCTCCTTTTTTGCCCCTCATTCCTGGAGGAGTTCCCTGTAATAACACACAAAATCTGCTCCACCAGCCTCTTTCAGGCTTCGCTGGCTGGAAAATTTGTGACGGAAGTGTTTTTGTGGTTGCTGGCATTGGCTGGTTTGCTGCAACTGGAAGCTTGTGCGAGTCCCGTGAGGATCAGCCTGCCAGGGGAGCGTCCCCAGCAGGGGCTCTGCACCCCCTCTCACCCAGCATTGCAACAATTCCGGTTTCTGTTCTTGCTGGACTGTCACCAAGTGCTGAGATGCAAATTCCACTGCAAATAAAATGCCTCTCTTGGCTCAGTTACCTCTCCAATTGTTTTCCTTCCAGTGATGCCTACGGTGACAATGGTTAGGTTGCAGCCCATCGCACTGACCAGCGCTGTCTCTCTGTGTCTGTGTGCTCATTCATCTGTCTGTAGCTGCCCATTGTCTTTTGTCTTATGATCCCTTTGAAGGGTGGAACTATGTTTTCCTTTTGTCCTTAGACCTATGGGACTTTGGTTGAAAAACAGGCATCTTATGCCTTCCAGTAACATAAACAAGAAACAATAAGACGTTTTCTTTCAGTAAGAGGACAAATGTGAAGTCCTTACTCAGGAAAACTCCCATTAGCTGTAGTGCAGCTGGATGCTGTTTGAGTAGAAACACAGGAAGAAGCTAAAGATTTGGTTCAAGAGAAAGTAAATAAAAATGCACACTGTTCTCAGCCTTCTGCACATTGAAAAGCACACAGTCTGCTCACTGGCATAATGAAGAGACCTTTCCTAGCACACTGTAAGCAGCAGTCAGACAAAGATGTGGTCTGCTTATGGGGAGTAAGTGGAAAAGAAACCACGTCATTTTGGTTGTGGTTTGCACAAGATGTATATACCAGGACTGTATGTCCTGATGCATCTTCTGCGCAGTCACATAGTGAACCAAGGCTGTCATACTTCTAGGTCCTCACGAACAGAAAACAACAACAATAGACTATGTCAATCCTTAAAAATAAAATGAGCAGTGAAGGAGAGTGGCATTCCAACCATTGCCCAAAATGCCTATGGGAAATACTGGCCTCGGCTGCCCTTTAGACTGTGCCTTGGCTTTGTCTGTGAGAGTGTAGTTAGTTGGGGGAAGCTGTGTCAGTGAATATACTAAAAGTTGACATTACAGATGATAGTTAACTAACTCTTGAGCCCTAGTTAGTTTATTAGTAGAGATACAGCTAGTATACCAGAAACACACAAATACAAAAGGTGAGGATTGAAAAGTGCAAGTTCACAAGCAAGAAAACATAGAAAAACTCATATACAAAAGAGCCTGGATAAATGGATTATTCAAATGGCTAGCTTTGAAATTCACAGTGTCCCCATGCCCTGTGCCCAAGATGGGAATCCACCTCTCCTAGGTGCTTCATAAACCCATAGTATTGGATTTCCCTACTCTGTGACAGCTGACAGTCTGATCATATCAAATAGTTAAAAAAAAAAAAAAGCAAAGAGATAAATGAGCAATTTTTAAGTAAACCCAGTTATGCTCAGTTTTGAGTATAAATGCATTCATGCTTCTCTTTTTTTGAGAAACTTTTCAGAATGAATGAATATCTCAAGATACACTTGTGCATTCCTTTTCAAGATCAGCTAAGACTAAAAGAACTGTGGCATTGCAACTCTGAGGAAGCCATTCTGTAATTTTTGAGTCTTGGACCTAGTCATTAAGGCATGTCATGAATCAGAAATTTCAGTGACTTGAGAATACATATGATCTCCCTTAAAGCTTACTTTGAAAGTATTATTAGTATTCCATGTATCCCTGAAACAGTCAATGAGGTCCAAATTCAGTGTTAATACGGGTCAACATAATTCATTCTTAAGTGTTGATCAGTAGCATAGTTACAAAGGAAAGAATTTGTTTTCAGTGTTTTGAAGTAGAAAGAAATGTAACAAGTTAGATTTAATGCAAGCTTACCAGAAGGTGGAGCTGGATAGTAAATCTAAACAATAACTTGAAATTAATACATTCCAAGGATTATTCCAGTACAGAAATATCAATGTTAATGATGTACCAGTAATTTCTGTGCACTGCAATTCAGGTACTGCAACTGCTAAAATTTGACCCCTCTTAGCTGTACAGGACTCAAATGATCAGAGTAGCCACAAAAGTGTTCGTTAATGATATAGTGGTAAAACAAAGAAAGACTGCAAAAGTATGGTTTGAAAATAAAGAAAATGAAATGCTAATTTTAACTCAATTCCCCTGAAGTGTTGAAGTATATGCATATACAGGTGAAGAGCATGAAGTCTTAAATTGAGGCCGCAAGGGAAAGTAAACTTCAGAAAATAAAACAGACATGCCAAGATAAATATTCTTACCAGAATTATTATGGACTATCTCTTAAAGTTATATCCCAATGTATTGACATTTCCATACTCCTGTCCCCTGTAGGTTGCTATATTTCTTTGGGCAAGGGAGGTAGACATTTAACTTCCTCTTCTTGTCCTGATTCATGAAAAATCTCCTTGGAAGAGCATCCTTCACCTTGGTTTATTAAGACTTACAAACTGCCCTGGCTCCTGACATTTTAGTAGAGTCCGGAGCTGGGGTAGTGATGATGTGAAAGACCCATCTTCTTTTTGGAGTTGGATTTCCCTGGTGGAAAGCTTCTTTTGCCTGACTGAGGTGCAAGTTTTTTGCCAATCTCTCAGTATCAAACTCAGCTTGGGAAGTGTTCAGCTGTACCTTTTGCCACAGACACCTTTGCTATCTCCACAGCACAACAAGGGCTGAAAGCCAAGGATTACAAGTAATCCAGAAGCCATACTGTTTGTAAATCCATCCTCTCAGGGAAGACCTGGGCTCGAAACAGACTGGTGTCTCGAGATTCTCAAACTTGACAGAGCATGGTTAACCCGACAAGCATCCAGCTGCTCTCCAGCTGATTCCATGGCTTCTGCAGGGTCTGGTGGCACAGCACAGACCTCAGCTTTCATCTGGATCACATGGCTCCTCAAGGTAATTACAAAGGTCAGTATCCAAATGTATTGACCTCTTGAGTTTGTCAGTGAAATATTGCTTGAACAGGTTTGAGGGACAGGTGCATGCTCTGGCTTCCTTCTTTTGGAAATTTCTCCATAACCAGGCACTAGTGCCCAGTGGTGCTGGGCATCAAAGCAGCATGATGTGTCCCTTCATTGGTGATATTTGCAGTGATGAGTATTACTGTGCCAAAGGAACCCGCAAAGATAACAGGTAAACACCAGCATCAACCACAGATGAGTGAGAAGGACTGCAGTTGTGTCCTCATGATGGTCCTATGCCCTTTCTTCAGCCCATCTATAGACCACGATGGAAGTCAGTTTTGGTCAGGAGATATCTGATAAAAAATGAATTTGCACCAGGCCCACATTCACTATGTTCCAGCTGCAGGGAATCTCAGAATAAAGAGATGTGAAAACCTGACAAAGGCAGTTTGCAGAGGTTGTCCAGCAAAATGATTTTCCACAGGCAGAAAGAATATGGTAAACTCTTTCAGTGGAAGAAGTAATAAATAAAGAGCTCCATTGTGTTCCATCATAACTGACACAAGGCTTGTATGATTAATGATTAATGCCAGCTCAGTAAAGCCCTCCCAAATATGCCTCCCAAAGAAGGAAGTAGGCGTAGGGTTTAGGTCTTCAGTTGAGGTATCTGAATTAATTTAAATATGATTGTATCTCACATGCTTGGTCTTAATTGTCTCCTCCTGAAAATTCAATACCTGCATTCATGCTCCTGGGCTCCAGGGATTCCAGAGCACCACACTGTCCCCACTGAAAGGAAATGAAAAATCGGCTGATGCTAACCAGACCCCTTCAGCAACTTTACCCATTTAAGTGCTGTATCCTGCAGAGTGATTAATGATTTTTTTCCTTTTACATCTAACAGCAAAGAAAGAAGGAAAGAAAAAACGTGTACTGTTGCTCACCTTCTAGCCAATCGACTACAAAGGCATACTTTGCCAGGATATTCACTTTCCTCCTGTGTGTGATTTATTTTTCATGTGTATCTGACGCTGCCTCTTCCTTGGATATGTCTGGAGACTGCAGCATCTTATCAGCAAAAGGTTTGGCTCACTCTTGTATGTGACTAGCTTTCTACTTTCTTTGGGCCTTTTTAAAACTGCAACCTGAACCTGTTCACCAGCCCTTTATTAACATGTGTTTTATGGTACAGGTGTAATAATTAATCCAAATGGTTAGCAGATGTGGCTGTCTATCTCTGGGCGTATCAGTTCCTACACACCACCCCTTAATCAAGCAGTGCCCAAGCAATGCCAAAGTAAATGAAAGAAAATAAATTCCACCAAGATATTTATGAGGGCCACCTGGATAGGGAAATACCTTGGCCTTTGCCTGTCCCTTGCTCCAGGTGGCCACAAAAGGCTGAAGTCCCTTTATAAGCACAAGTCAAATCAATCTTGCAGGGAGCTGAAAATGAAAAGCGGTGCTTGGCTCCCTAGTTTAACAATAATGAAATTTTGTACGTGTGCTCTAAGGAAGCCTTCCCACTTCACCTTATTTATTTGAAATTTCCCTTCTTTTTACTAGTGCCAGCACCTGATGGACTTCACATAATTCAAGTCGCTGGTTCCTGCCTCTCTTTCTGGCAGGGCAAATCTAAGGGTCTTCTTTGTGTTATCAGCTGGACTCTGAGTGTTGCTTTGCAAATCACGAAGTCTGATGCCAGATTTTTACACTCCTGCCATTTCCACATTTCTTTTTTCAGTTATTTTTTGTGTTCACGTGGGTGATTCCTGGCAGATTTTCATTGCATTCAGTTTCTGCTGGGACAAAAGGTGCATGTACAGAGGTGGTTGTTCTAGCTTGCCTCAGGGGGAGCTCTTCCCTGGTGGAAACTGCAGCCTCAGCCTCCCTACAGCATCATGGCAAAATGCACCTCCCACCACATGGGAAACTTTCACACATCTGCTGCATCATGTCCAAATGCTCCACTTCAACAACCACCCTGAGAACACCGCGGATAAAACCTCAGGTACCCTGGGCTTCATCAAAAGAAGTGTGGCCAGCGGGTCGAGGGAGATGATTCTGCCCCTCTGCTCTGCTCTTGTAAGAACATACCTGGAGTACTGCATCCAGCTCTGGGGTCCTCAGCACAGGAAAGACTTGGACCTGCTGGAGCGAGTCCAGAGGGCAGCCACAAAAATGATCAGAGAACTGGTGTCCCTGCCATGGCAGAAGGGTTGGAACTAGATGTTCTTTAAGGTCCCTTCCAACATCAATAATGCTATGATTCCCTGGGGTAGTGTGGTGGGGTGACTCCAGCTGGATGTCAGGTGTCCCCCAAAGCCACTCTGTCACTTCCTCCTCAGGCAGACAGGGAAGAGAAAATACAGTGAAAGGTTCATGGGTCATGATAAGGACAGGAAGAGGTCATTCATCAAGTACCATCACAGGGAAAACACACTTGATCGGGGAAAGTTAGTTTAATTTACTACCAACCAAATCAGAGTAGGGTAACAAGAAATAGAACAAAGTCTTAAAAACACCTTCTCCCCACTCCTTCCTTCTTTCTGGACTTCATTTTACTTCTGATTTTCTCTATCTCCTCTCCACCAGAGGCTCAGAAAGATGGAGAATAGGGGGCTGAGGTCATAGAATCATACAATGGTTGAGGTTGGAAGGGATTTTAAAGATAATCTAGTTCCAGAGACCCATCCAGCCTGGCCTTGAACACTTCCAGGTATGTGGAGTTCCCAGCCTCTGGCAGGGAACAGTTCATCACACATTGTTCTCTGCTTGTCCCTCCTCAGGGAGAGGACTCCTCACACTCTTCCCCTGCTCCAGTGTGGTGTTACTCTTATGGGAGACAGTCTTCCACAAACTTCTCCTATGTGAGTCCTCCCTCACAAACTGCTCCAGCATGGGTCCCTTCCACAGGGTGCAGTCCTTCAGGAACAAATTACTCCAGCGTGGGTCCACCATGGGGTCACAAGTCCTACCAGCAAACCCAGTCCAGTGTGGACTTCTCTCTCCATGGTGCCACAGATCCTGCCAGGTGCTGGCTTCAGCATGGATTTCCCCTCTGTTCACAGTCTTCAGGCATTCACTTGTGGCTGTGTGGGATCCTCCATGGACTGTAGGTGAATCTCTGCTCCACTGTGGATATCCATGGGCTGCAGGGGGACAACCTGCCTCACCATGGTCTTTACCATGGGCTGCAGGGGAATCTCTTCTCTGGCATCTGCAGCACCTCCTCCCCCTCTTTCTTCACCAATCTTGTTGTCTGCAGAGCTGTTTCTTTCACCTATTCTCACTCCTCTCTTCTGGCTGCAATTGCTGTCACACAGCAACTTTTCCCTCTTCTGAAGTACATTATCCCAGAGATGCTACCACTGCTGCTGATGGGCTTGGCCTTGGCCAGCAGCGGGTCTGTCTTGGAGCCAGCTGGCACTGGCTCTGTTGGACATGGGGGAAGCTTCTGGCAGCTTCTCACAGAACCAGCCCTGTAGCCTCCCCTGCCATTGCCAAAACCTTGCCATGCAAACCCAGTACATGTGGGCAGGAGTTTTGCCAAGAAAGGGTTGGAAAGTAAAGTTTGTGAAGAAGTGGCGCTGAATACTCCTTACATCCATGGCTGTTGGATTCTTAGTGAATGAGAAGCAGTCAATTCTGGGAAAAAGCTGTCCATGACAGAAGAAATCAGCTGACATTTTCATTTATAGCTGTAAATCCTTTTTATCTTCATAACAAAAAAATGCAGTTATCAGTGCAGCTAGATCCATCACAGGCACTACTTAGTGCTTAACAACTATGATGCCAGACTACACAGGTAAAATGATGTGCCAAAACCAACACATAAATAAATTAAAGCTGATAATGGGAATGTACCTTGCTATTTTAACCTGTAAGCTCATTTTCTAATCAAAAAATACCGGAAGAAGTTTCCCTTAGGTTGTTGTTTATCTATTTTGCGAGTTTTGCCTAATAAGCCTGTATATTGACTGCTGCCACAGATGAAAAAATTGAACAGGTGGATAATTGGAGTGAAGCTTAATGTCCTGTTTATCCTGATCCAGTTTAAATATTTATTGAAAACTGACATGTAAACACAAGGGAAATCAAAACCTTTTTCAGTTTGAACTATTACTGCTTAAATTTCTCTACTATTCAGTCATGCTAGAGAGAAATTACTGAACAAAACCAAGCGCATGATTCATGATTAAGTCTGTGAGACCTATTAGCTATCAGCTTTCCATTAACCAGTCTGAAACTCTATGCCAAGAAGTGTCACAGTCTGCTTAGAACAGCAGTGGGGCCAACCTCAACCAAATGGCAGCAGCAGCAGCTAAAAACTCCCAAACTATAGTGATTTCATAAGGTATCTTGCCATATTTTCATCCCTGCTATGCAAGGTCTGAATGTTGGAATGAATTGTCTTTGATAACATGGAGATACCTAATAGCCCCAGGAGTCTGGAGTCTCCTCTTTTCTTCTTACAAAGGTTTTTGAATACAGACAGATGTGCACAGAAGTGTGCTAAATGGATTATGCTTCCATTATTTTAACTTGTTTATTTGCAACACGAGAACAGCATGAAGTAAACACCTGGGAAGTTTCAGCTGGAAAAGTTCAGATGTTCTTTGGTTACAAAGGCACAAAAATAGCATCTTCTTAGAACAAGCACGTAAGAAAAAAGTTCAGAAAAGCCATATGTTGTGTAACTTGAAAACTGACATTTTTCTTGTTGCTTCCAAAAATATCCACTTCTGCACCGAGACTAATGCTTGTTACAGTTTAGCCAAAACAGGGTCAAAGCAGGTGGTTTAAGATTAAAGTCCCATATCAATTTAACTATGATATTTGATATCTGGTAAATACTCCTCAGGGCAAGTTGAATAAGAGCCCTTATTATACACAACAGATTGAAGTAAATAAGAAGTGTGAGACAAACAAAACATCCACCCTCTGTAATGAAGCATTCCCTCCACCGCCCTTTCTCGAGGGAAGGAAAAGAAAAGGAAGACCAGTGGTCAGATGAAATACTTCAGATGTGAAGGAAGCATGTGTCTGGCAGCTTCAGACATGCACATGAAAAGTAGGCTGTTGGAACCAAAGGGTTTCTCCATATGTTGAATTCTGAGTCTCCCATTTCTTCCAGAAATGATTAGCTAAGGATATTTTCCACTTTTCAGTCAAAGAGAAAACAAAATACTGCAGGGAGATGTTAGATGTTCCACTGGGAAATGTACATCTTCTTATCTCTCTCTACGAATATCTCTTCCAATCTTTCTTCTCCACCTGCCCCAGACCCTAAGCCAAGTTTCACGGGGATTATAGTTTCCTGAGTCTTCCCGTTGATCATTTATAATTACTGGCATGAGATTGGCTTTTATTTTCTCCAGTTCTGTGCAACATCCTCAGGAACCTAAGATTTACTTAAAAGCTATGTCAGTGGCTCAGAAAACTCCTTAGCCAGTTCTTCTAAAACTCCTGACCGCAGTGGATATTTGTTCTTTGGTATCCTAAGGACAGAGCATGTATGTTGCGGGTAAGACAAGTGGCACAAAAACTATGTGTGCAGCTCAAACAGGACCTGTCTATCCTGTATCAGTGGGAGAATGCACACAAGTTGCACAGCTGCATCCAAATTTCTATCTTCATTACCTTCGTGAAGCTGTTAGTACTGCCTCATTGCTTGTTCTTGTACATCTGAGGAATGGAAGAGGATGGCTAAAGATGCAGTTGGTCACTTTGTGGGTGGCTGTCTGCCCATATTTCTACTTGTTCAGTTTTTTCCTGGGCCCTGCTTTTGCTGTTTTAGCTCCCCTTTCATTCAGATACGTGAACTGCACTTTATATATATGAACAGAGGAATGGTTGTCTCTCTGGTCACTGTAGTCACTGAACATGCTGGTACTTAAATGCCAGTGCAGATGTTCCAAATTGATGAAGCTTTGTGTTCACCATAAAAGATGGGAATTACACAAAAACCCTGCTTGGCCTAAGGACCACACTAAAAACCCTTGAAGATGAGAAGGAGAATTTTGGGCCTTGAGTACAGGGCTGTAAACTCTGGCAATCTTAAAAAAATGTAAAATACTTACATATCTGTGTAAAAGCTTTCTGACAACTCTGCTTATAAAGAGGAGAGTAGAATGACTGAAATAAGCAGATGACTGTCTAAAACTGGTAGATAAAATACTGGAGGCTGGGGCAGAACTTCTTGAATCTAAAATGATTATGTTCAAAGTGGATTTATGTAAAATAGGTCTTGTCCAAGGAGCTTGAGATATAGGGGAGATCAAGTTCCAAATATAATGCATAAAGATTAGTATGTCAATAAAATAGCCTCAGTATGGAATTTCATGTACTTGTTTTTATTCAGAAACTGGCACAGTAAAAAATTAATGCAGTATATGTTAAATATTTTAAAATTGAAATTATAAATTGGAAAAAAATGCCTATAAATCTGGAATCTTTGTTAAATAGCTTAATTTTATCTGGAGCCCTGCATGGGTCAGTTTTCGGTATTAAACTACTTAGTATTAGTATCAATGTCCAGGGGAAAAAATATGCAGTTACCACTGGGAAAGACTGGATATGACACAAAGATTATGGAGTGGGAGAAAAAAAAAAGACAAAAAGAAAAAATAGTGATGCAGACCAGATTGCCTGATGAAACATATGCAAGCAACATATTAGGATGTAAAGGCATTCTTCTGAAAAAAGAAACCAAGCCATGCAGACAGAATATACTGTGCGTGTACTCTGGAGCGTGCATGGGGCCACAATGAGTATGCAGCCAAACAGAGGTTCCCTGAAGACCTCCAGGAAGGATTACAGAGGTGGATTAGAAATGAGAACATTAAATACAGGCATGGTATTCGGTGACAATGTGTCCATAATATCTGTATTCACTGGTGTCCACAATCCAAGCTGGACAGTGAATAGGAAAAATCTTATAGGAGAATCAAGTGGGTAATTAAAAGGCTGGAAAACTTACACCAAAGTAAAAGACTACAAAAGAGCTCAGTTTCCTTGAGGGATGTTGCAAAGATGACTGTCCCTATCTACCTACACTGAGAACATTGTTTTGTTTTGGTTTTTTTCAGGGTTTTTTGTCTCCTGGATAAAGACATCACAGGATCCAATGTCTGAAAATACAAATACAGTAACTTCATACCAAAAATAAGGTGCACATGTTTTTAGCAGAGAAGGGCAGCTAATCATCAAAGGAACAGACCTGGTGGCTATACAAGGTTCTCTATCATTGGCAATTTGAAAATTAAGATTGACTGTTTCTCTTAAAGATATGTGCCTTACTTCCAAAAGGAAGTAATTCAGGGAAGAAGTGGTCTGGCCTGTGCTCTCCTGGAGGTCAGGATCAATGTGCAGACTGCTCCCCTCTAACTTTATAAACCATGAATCTGTTCCTTAATTCTTTCATGGGGAGGTCTATTCTTTTGGGCTTTGCTTTTCCTATTGAATTGAAATTAGACATGATTGCATTTGTAGCATTAATTCTCACAGACAACCAATAAATCAGACACATATTTTGCCTGAGATGTTTAGTTCACTTTAGCCACAAAAAGACTAAGGAGGAACTTGGACTGGAACATGGGTATTACAAAGGGAGGAAGAGATAGCTTTATGGGCTGTGATGGGATGACCTCATCCAACATTGCCTTCCTTAGATGTCAAAACCATAATTGTTTGGGATTGTTGTTCTCTATTTGTTGCTTTCTTGTTTTCTTTTAATTGAGGCTAAACTTAAAAACAGAGCGAAAAGTCACAGTGGAGCCAAAGCAGGATGAGCACTCTTTTTTCCACCCCCCTGGAATTGTCCCAGGTTTTTAACTTGAAGTGGATTTAATCTAAGGACTCCAACCTCCCTGTAGCCACATGTTGAATCAATTGAAAAGCAACCAACAGGTAAATATCTCTAGCACGGCACTGCTAATAATGCAGCAGACCTTTAGCAGAAGAGGAAATCCTTTTGACCCCTCTTGTGAAAGCTTTTCTGTGGCCTCAGGTTTGGTTGATTTTTTTGTTAAACTGTCACTACAAATGCAAGAAGCAGACACCTGCAAGGAGCTGATAACTTTACATACATCAACAAGGAGGGAAAGCAGAGGCAAATAGGTTTTATTTGGCTTTAACGGAGCACCAGGGAGAAATACAGCGAGAGATTGACTGACAAGGGCTTCGGTAGAAACCTGTCAGCTTGTAATGTGAGAAAGTGCTTGCAAATGAACAAAAAGCCCGTGGCCCTTTCCAAAACTAGGACATTTCGCCTCAAATATTCTACTTTCCCCCCATTGTTTCTTACCCTCCTGTGCTGAGGTCTAACCACTGAACAAGGCACCGCTGACCCACACGGCCGTTCTGTATATCCATCTGGAACGTGTCAGGCGCTGGCAGCCTGCCCCCATGCAAAACCCTGAAAAGGCAAGGAGGTAACTGTTATGGATTTTTAAAACAAAATATTCTCCTGTGTGCTACGATCCTATCAGAATTTGCATGCTAAAAAGAGACAGGCTAGGTCCAGCATATAAACAGGGAACTCTCAAGAAGCCTTGAGTTATTAGAACAGGAGTATCAGAAGAAGATATCAGAAGCTGAAAAGATAACATGCTCCTCATGAAGCAAAGAATAAACGCATTAGGATTACTGGAGACATTCTCTCTCAATACAGGCATAAAACACTTTTCCTGCCTGGTTCTGGGCAAATAGTATTCATGAATGATGTTATTTTTTCCACAGCAGACAATTAAAGAAATTATGAAGAATTTTGTTCCTATTACTTGAAAATGTCTAGTCCTAAAAAAATGTGAGATGATTGAAGATTTTACAGAGCTGTTTGCTAAAAATAAAATATTCACCCAGAATGTCAGACAAATTTTACCTCTGATACCATCTCATTTTCTAACTTTACTCCAATAGGTCTGGGGATTTTTCACTCTGCCTTAAGCTGTTTTAAAGGGCTGTGGTGTTTCATAAAATACCACTAAGAGCTTCTAACAATAGAGAAGTGTGTTCTCTTGGAGATGCAGGTAGTAACTGTTTTGTTTAACATGTATACTGTCATTTTATTTATGCATAGAATAAAATTTAGGTTGTGATTGCTGTACATGCATTATAGTGCCTATGTTCTGTAATTCTTCTGTTTAACAGAAGCAGGTAGGTTTATCTCATGTCAAAAATCATATGGAAAATGACAGTTTCATTGTTCCAGTAACAGGTAAGCTCAGAACTTTGAGGCAGTTTCTCTAAGATAATGATTTGTTACCTTTTGTGCCTTATTTATCTTGGTAGTGGAAGAAAAAGTGCTTTACCTATGTTTAGGGGTTTTTTTAGTTGCTTGAGTTTCCTATTGCTGCTGTAATCGCAGTCCTTCACCAGGCTTTACTACAACCTGAAAAGTCAGAGATACCTAAGGTGCAATACATATACAGAAGTCTAAAGTATAAATACTGAGAAGTGGGATTTTGTTCTAGCAAATTACCAGAGCTCCGTAAGAATATTCATTTAGCACTGTTTAAAAATAATGTTTTCAATACTCCTAAGCATCTCTTTACCTCAGCTCTTGGTTTCAATCAGTCCTGCACAGCATAGAACATTGGTATAGACAGATGTGCCTGTTGGGAGAATAGGAAAGGCATGAGAACACCAGAAGAAAGAAGGACTCTGTGAGCTGACCACACTTCACAAATCTGCTCTATCTGGGGAGACTTTTCAGGGAAAAAATACAGGTTTCTTAGCACTTTTCATACAGTTACACAAAGAGAAATCTATCAGTTATAAAAGAGGCTGAGGTAATGTTCTCATGTTGTATTTAGTACCTGGTTTTAGGGAAGTTAGAGTTAAAACTCTTTAGTCTGTGAGAAGACACTCAGAATCACAACACTACAGGCAGACGTCTCTGTGCCTTAAATAGTTTTTGGGTTTTTTTGTTTGTTTGTGTTTATTAAAACAAAAATGTATTGGAAAGTGTTATTAAAGACAGTGACATTGTGGCAATTTCAAAGATTTGCTTTGCAATTGATATATTGTTCTGTTTCTATGAAAGAGAAAGAGATTTCTGAGGCCTGGACATTAAGACATGTATCTCCTTCTCTTGTAGCTCAATGTCCCTCCCAGGTTTTACCTCAGTCCTGACCCCACAGGCAAGAATTGTCTCCGTTCAGTCTGTGGACTGAGAATTCATTTTATCCAACCTTTAATATGAAAAGCGGAGATTTCACCCTGGCTTTAATTTGGCATTACTGTGAACAGATCAATAATTTGTGCTTTCAGCAAAAGGTGAGGGAAGCATGAGAGCTGTCTGCTGTCAGGATGAAGAAAAAATAAAAAGGCAGAGTCGTGGCTCCCAAAGGCACCCACTGGCTGTGGAAGTTCAGCTTCAGACACCGTTTTTTCAGAATATTCTCACACTTGAGTTCATTTTTTTTGTTCAAATCACAGCTTGCTACTTTCATCCAAGACTATGTCAAGTTGGACCAAGGAGGAGCAGCAAAGCTTTCTCTGCTGCTTGCAAAGGCCTCTGAGGCTTTTTACTGCTTTGTGTCACTTGTAGCTTACACATCTGTGTTTGGGTAAGGGAGGGATCTAATGTGGGGTTTTTTCAGAATCTCATTCTGGAAGTGATAAAAATTTCCAGTTTTTTTAGAGTGTTTTCTATTCTATTTCTATTCTTTTTTTCAATTTTCTATTTTCTGGCTGTCATGTCAAAGCTGTGAAGCAGAGAAGAAGCTTCATAAATAGCTGTCATGGTGCAAATTCATGTTTGCGAAGACCTTTTTTCCTTTTCACTGTTGTTATTCTCATAAATGAAAGGCAAGCCTGAAAGTCTAACAGACTGGATAATATTACAATGTTCAGATTAATTTCATTTTTATAATTTCATGGCTTTGTACCTTATTATTTTTCTCTTAGTGAGATCAACTTTCCCCCAATTGTGAAAGCTGATTATTTCTTTGCCTTCTTAAGATAAGCAAAACCAATTGCATTTTCTTGGATAACCCAGCCAAGTGGTCTTGTCTTCCTACAAGATTCTTCTTGTTTCAATGTTTATGCCTATTTGTTGTACATGCACAAATGGCTGAATGTAAGTTCTTTATCACAAACATAATGCAGTGAGTAAAATCCATTATTTTAGGCCTGGGATCTTTTGCATCAGTAGCAGATTTAAAGTGGGAAAAAAGATCTGAAGAGCAAGGAACAGGAGCTGCTTGTCTCTGATGACTTCCTCTGCACCGACCTGGAGGAATGGATATTAGGGCTCTGCTTGAAGTATGTTTTTCTCCTCGATAGCATCTGTGTGAAGAGTGCTCATGCACATCTTTTTCCTTTGTGTGTCAGAGCTGTACGTGCTTAGTCCACATGCACCTTTTACAGTGAGGTTTGATTCTTGCTTCCAAGCAATGCTTGGAGTTGGCCCCTCCAAAGGCAACAGCCAAGTGATGTGCTAAGATCTTCTTGGTGGCACCCCACCTTGCCCCCAGCTGCTCACGGGACTGCAGTCGTGTCCCTGGGGCATAGCTGCTCTGCTCTCTCAGGCATCCTGGTGCATGAGAGGGTGAGCAGGGGCTAATGTAGCCCAGACTGCAGCCTTGCATGATGCTCTGGAAGGACAGTGGTGTTTTCCTGGTGCTGAGTGATGGGATCCAGCAGCATCTGCAGTACTGTGCTGCCTGGAGCCAACACGATGTGCAGGGATGCGGAGAGGAGAAAGTGGTCCTAGCTGTCTCTGCTGCAGGGTTTGTGCTCAGGCTTCAGTTTCCTTTGCTCTGGAAGAGGTTTGATGACCCTGTGACGTGCAGCTCAGCGTGCAGCACACCTGGAGTGGGCAGGACCTGGGACAAGGGGAAGCTTCGGGGCCATACAGTACGCTGCTTGGAGCAGATTTGGCAGCGTGCACTTTCTTTTTTTAACAATATGAATTAGTAGTTGTTATTAGCATAAAATCACCAGTTAAAACACTCTCAGCTCATTTTTTAACAGTGGAGCTAATTGCCCTTAAGTGCCTGAGCTCCAGCAAAACGAAATGGCACCTTTGTGCAGAAGCCCCCAGTGTTTCCCTGGTACATCCATAATGACCTTTAAAATAAGCCGTTACAATTCTGACATGGTACCAGCCTGACACCTTGGGCTGGGATTTAATTTTGAGTTATAGCAGCGCTAGGAAAACACATGATGTGGCCATTTGTTTGCAGAAAGAAGGGGGAAAAAATCATAAAACCCTCCTTTTTTATGAGCTGTCGCTTGATTCGTTCCTGGAGCCCCAAGTAGCAAGCGTCTAAATCAATGCACACAGCTGTTCTTGCTTCTTGGAGCCCAGCAGGTGTACTACCCAATGCGCCTGCCACGTCCCCCCACTCACATAACAAATAATAACGTCTTACACACACCAGCCATCCATCACAGTTATGGCCAGCCCTGGTGAGGCTGCTGTTCTCAGGGTAGCATGGAGATTATTTTTTTTATTTTTTTCTCTCTCCTTTTTTTTTTTTTTTATTTTATTGTAGAAATACCCTGCCCATGGATTATTAGTCACACTTTCTGGAGTCCTTTAATTGAATAACCTTTGGCACTTGTGGCAAAGAAAAAAAAAAAAGAAAAGGCAAAAAAAAAAAACCCCAAACCCAAAAACCAAAAACCCCCCAACCAAACCCCACACACCACAGTGTTTATTTGTGTTAAAAAACAATAGGCATATTGTGACTGGCGAAATCAATTAGTCTTCCTCTTCAGTAAGGGTCCACATCTGGTGTGATTTAAGTTAATGTAAGGGAAGGGCCGCAGAGGCCCGAGGACCCTGAGTTCTCATTTCAACAGGTGACAGAGAAGGCATAAAAGGCTAATATATACTACAAGTGCGGAGGCGAGGCTATAAATACTGGAAGGTTTACTTAGGAGGTAAAACAAAGCTAACCAATAATGCAAAAATAAATACCTTCCTGAGACAGGCTGTCACCTGGTGTGTGTGGAGGCAGGAGGAGGCAAGGGGGGAGGGATGGGAACGGCTTGGGAGGCACGGGGCTCTGGGCAGCACGAAAGAGCTTGGTTTTCCCTTTGGCTTGGGACACCTTCCTTCCATGGGGAAGATAGCAGCAGGAAAAAGACAACTGAGTGTTTGCTTAGCTCCTGCATGATTTACCTCATTGGGGTCCAAAAGCGCTTGTGAGATCCCCTGGCTCTACTTGCATCTGCCAGGGACCCAGGTAATTCCTGCCAGCCCGTCTCAGTTTGTTCCTGCTGCTTCAGTTTGTCCCATTTGTTTTTCCTCACTTGTGCTACGGTGACACAGTGCTTCTAAAATTGTTGTGTGTGTACCTAGAGTTGGTGCACTTCACTGAGAGGTAGAGTATCAGGTGAAGTAGATTTTTTTTTTTTTAAAGCAAAATGGTTTTGCAGAATTCTGGTGGGATCCATAAGCCATTGAACTCCCAAAGTCCAGTTTCCTATGGTTGTATGCTACATCCCTCCAGCTCTTTTCTTATTCTGCTGCTGCACAAAGCCCTGCCTCTCCCTTAGCAGTACCTCTGGTCCTCCTGACTTCTCCTAAACCTTATCCTGTTCTCTCCATCTGATCACAATATCCCCAGCTCCTTCCTATGCCTTCCCACTACTGAAAATACTAACGTCCCTTCCTCCATTCCTCAGCTACCCATTTTAATGCAATTTTAAGGAACTTGCCTCAGAGATATTTAACTCTCAGTTTTGATTGATATTGTCCCTAAAGTTCATCAGGTCTTAGGGAAGGGATTGACATGCTCAAGAGGATGGGTGCTGCAGTTATAGATGTTTTTACTTTGTAAGGTAGACTGAAGGGTGTTCTGTAAACACCATGCATGGATCTGCAAATATACATTTCTGCACAACTCATATGAGGCCAGAACATTCAAACTGGTGGTTTCGGCCATTTGTCTCCGACGTATTTCTGTAATGCTTGAACCATTTGCTGGTGTCTTGTCTGTGCATCCTGCACTCCTGTGGTCAGTCACTCCAATACTCCTGACCCAGCTGGAAACTGAGACTCTTTGAACTAGGGAGCCACCCTCAGGGTGGGTGCACATAAAGAGAGCAAAGACTATAGACCCAGCTGAGGAGTGTCAGGACCCTTGTGTTTGCCTGGCAAGGGAAGAAGGCAGAGTGCTTATGGAGCACCACCCTGCTCTCTCCAGACCTGCTGTATCTGCACAATGTACAGCAGCACAACAGATTGACTGGATTGGTTGTAAGAGGGGAGATTCAATTTTAGCAAAAAGGTGCCATTATTATAATTATTGTTTCTGTGCTTTTGGTAGCCCCTTATTAACAGACACCTAGGAGGGAGAAATTTCTGTCTCATATGGTCTCTGAGTATGAACACTACTGGGAAAACACATGCTCAGTCTGAATCACTGTTACTCTGTAGTGGGGATGTGTTTTGGTTCACTATGTCCAGTGACTTGTCCAAGTGGGACATTTAATGGTTTAATTTTAATTTCTTCTCAGCAATCGTAAAGTCAGCCTGCAGCCACAGCCTCCATTGCTCTCCTTACAGGGACTGTAGGCAGGTACTGGGACCTGAAATAATATCACAATGATAACAAAGGGTTTTGTTGTGCCTTTTTTTTCCTTTTTTTTTTTTTTTTTTTTAAATCAGTTTCCAACAGCTGGTTGCCAGTTGCCCTCTGACACAGACACATAAAAGGGAAGTAGTGAGTCCTGTACCAGCAGGGATCACTGGAAGAAATGCAGCCCTCATAAATCAAGCCAGCACTGTTACATAGCTTTAGTACAATGAAGTGCACATGTGCAAGGGTGACTGAAGAGGGACCCCACTCACTGACTGGGAGCAAACAGATCAGGGAAGGGGTACTCCTGCCAAGCAGCAGGGAGGATAGAGTTTGCATAGAGCAAGAGTCCTCACTCTGAGAAGAAGGTTCTCAGGTGATTTCCAGTCTTCTGCCAGTTACCAAGTCCACAGCAGTTGAGTTCCTAATCTCCCCATAGATGATAAGATTACTATTTGACACACTGTCATGCCAGGGTGGAATACATCTTTCATTTGCTTCAATGTACCCCCTCACTTTCACTCATGCCCACCCAAGTCACCTTTAGCAATGATGCTTTCTCTCTACAATCTTTGAAGCCTTGGAGGAATTACTAGTGTAATTACTACATCAGACGTATTTCTTCTTTTAGTTGTCCTTCAGTGATTCATCAGCTTTAAAGCCAGAGTGCCAGCCCTGAACATAACACCATATAACACTGGCCAGAGAACATCAGCCCTAACTTCTGCACTGAGCAGAACTTGAGGCTCAAATAGCCTAAAGATGCCTATTGTTTTGTGAATAAAGAGATCACAAACATTATTCCAGGAGCAGGGAATCATAAAGAGCTGGAGTAGGCAGGCCTTGTAAGTATGACATTTCCTACAGTTTCCTACAATTCTACTGTCCAGCTTATGAATCCCTTTCCTGCTTATTGACTGCTCCTTAAGTATAAATGGCCCCCTAGCAAAGGTGAAGTCTGGAAACAGACTTCCACCACAAGAAGTAACAATGTGTGTTTTTCCCAGGGGACTTTTCCCCTGAATACTATTAGATTCTCCCACATACACCTCTCAGTAAGACAGAAGTCTGGGTTATGAGGTTCAGGGTGCCTACTAATGATGGAGGGATCATTCTGACTCACTGATCTAGAGTAAGCAGTTTCCTCCATACTATGGAGAGAGGAAAATCCAAGGCACTCCCTGAGCAGGCAGAATTGTTTAGGTGCTCCATGAATCACCTCTGACCTGTGTCATACATTTTTGAAAAAAATGCAGCAGTAACTTAAAGGCTTCAGAAGCTGAGAGTCTTCTCCACCTTATGTTCATTCCAAAGGTTAAATATTGCATGTTCCTCTCAGCTTAAATTCAAATTACATTCATTGGATTTTTTTCATTTGCTGGATTAATTAGTATCAGATGCCTTCTCCCAGATATACAGTGTTTGAAGCCTTTGTGTGATTAATTCCTCCCTGTCAGGGAGAGAGTTAGATTTTAACAGGGAAGATTTTAAGTGTATGGATCAGTTATGCAATAAACTCTCCAGTGGTCCAGTCAATGCAATTAACAGGAGTGACACAACAGAGTTTATCAGCAAAATGTTATGGAGACCTCAATTTGGGACATGTGTTTAATGTTTCACACAGCCAGCAATTGCATATCAATAGCATTTCAAAACAAATGTTTGTTATTTTTTTGTCACGAAATCAAATATTTCTCTGAGTGGACCCCACACAAGAAAGTCCACTGGAGTTAACTCCATTCCAGCCAGACACAGTTCAAATATGAAGCTCCATCTCTGAGACATGATCTTTCCATCTCTCTACCTGGTGCAGATGGCAGAAAGAGCCAACATAATCGTTAGGGAGATGTGATAGTTCATGGAAGAACAGATACTTTACCTCTGTAAGGAGCACTGGTGAAAATGAAATGAGGATAATTCATTCAATTCCAGCTTCCCTATTTTAAAAAGATTTTCAAAATTGACAAGAAAGTAGAAAAAAGCCAAAACAATTGTTTGGGTGCAATGGAAACTCGAAAAAGTGGAGAAACTTTGAGACTCCATTGCTCCTTTCCCTTGAGTAGGATATTCAGAGGTGAGTGTGGTACACTGGAAATACTTCCATGGGACGAATACAAACACTAAATGCATTAGTGGGTTTTGTCCATAGAAAGGCTTAATTAGTACTGGGGATAGAAAGCTAAAGCCAGACAAAACCAAGTTGAAAATAGACACATATTTTGATAATAAAAATAATCACTTCAAATTACCAGGAGCAATATCGCTATCTCTTCCTATCTTTAGATACATGTGTTAATGAAAACCACATGGGGCTTAATTACAAGGTCTCCTGCCATGTCTAAAGAGAAAGGGTGAGAGGAAATGGCTTTAAGGTGCTCCCAGGAAAGTTCAGATTAGATATTAGAAAAAAATTTCACTAAGAGAGTAGTTAGGCATTGGAATGAGTTGCCCAGGGAGGTGGTGGAGTAACTGCCTCTGGAAGTGTTCAAGAGGCCTCTGGATGAGGCAGTTGGGGAGATGATTTAGGGGTGATTGTGGTGGTGCTGGGTTGAGGGCTGGACTAGATGATCTTGAAGGTCTCTTCCAGCCTTGACAATTCTGTGAATCTGTTATTCTGTCTTTGGTAACCATGAGGACTGATTAGATGTCTGAATGCTCTTTAGTTTTCTGAGGCTGTGAATTGAATAATCTCTTAACTTTATTTTGAATAATCTATTGTCTATGGCTTTTTAAGTAAGGCATAACGGAATAGACACATTCCAAGATAACGGAAGAGACACATTCCAAGATATTGGAATATCTTACATGTGAATTACTGCTGCTGCTCTCTTCTCAAGTTCTGTAGCATTAGTGAGTTCAGACAGATTCATTTTATCAGTACAGACACCATGTGGATGCTCTTAGGTTTTCCAGTGGATGCTCTTAGGTTTTCCAGTGATCTTTTGAAGTGGGGATACCAGCAACTTTCAATGCTCCTGTGTAACATAATGGTTTATCATTCCTCATAAAGCTTTGCAGACCACCTCCTTTTGTCCACTAAATGCTTCCTGTAGATATATTAATTGCTGATTTAAATTTCTCATTAGCTTTCTTTTCCTGTCCACTTACAAAGCCTCACCAGGTTTTTGGGCTTGTGGTCTCACCTCAATGTCACTGAAAACCTTTCCTAAAACATAGATGATATTTGTTAAAAATCAGGATGTCATTCACTGTGAAGTGGTCAAAAACATCTGAACTCCACGGGCCATACACTTTGTCTTCATGACTTAGAGCTGCTAAGTGTTACCTCTTACATATTCTATTCGTGCTCAGGGCATTGGTAGATTTATTTTTCACCAGAAATTACAGATAGTAGATTACCACATAATTCGTTTGCTTTATCTATATTGTCTCCTTTTCAAGATGAACTCTGAGTAATTACTTTGTGCAAGCATGTGAAGTGGAATTTAAATAGGTGCTAAATACTTTCAGACAAAAACTCTGACAAATGCCCGTGCCTGTGTGCCCTGGGCTAAGCATCTAAAGAAACAAAAAGCTGGCATACTACTAGATGATGGAAAATGACTGGAAAGGTTCGACAGGCTGTGGGATGATCATAGGAGTGCGGTTTGCTGCATGTTTGCAGATGCTTTTTTCCTAGTTCAGCCAGCTGTAATAAAAATACTGATGGAATATGTTTCATACTGTTTGATAAAAATGTGTGTTGATTCATTTGTCTTAGAGTGCTTATGAACAAATACTGCACAGTTTTAGAGATAATTTTAAATAAAAATATAAATAAAAGATAACAACTAGAAAAAAGTCTTCTTATCCAGTGAGTACAATGAAGAGTCACTGAAGTAAAATTTTTCAAATTTGAGCAACCCTCTCTTTAAAAACATGGTTTGCAAAGTACATCAATAAACTATCCTCGACATCTTTAGCTTTTGGCTGGCAATGAAGTAGTACAACTTTAAAAATTCATTCCAGGTAAAGGAACGGGTAGTGGTTCTATACTTTTGTTTGTCCATGGGTATGACAGATGAATGTAAAGCCGTGCCTATTTCAAGAGTAATGACACTTTCCAGGGGACAGCATGTGGCTTCAAAACCTAATGCAAGCCTGCATGAGAGTCTAGAACTAGTAGAAGCATTTTTTTTTTGTTTTTATTGTGATTCAACTTGAGTTACAGGCGTGCTTTCACAACTATTATTTTCCAAAAGATGCTGACAACTGTAGTTTGGGAGCTCCTAAGGTAAAGCTGCCTGTGCTAGGAGTGTTGACCTCTAGGTACAAAGGATCACGCTGTAACCCCATGTTTGGTGTAGGTGTTAGTCTGCATTGTTGGAGACTGTAGGCTTTTTTTTAATCCTTCTTCTTCCATGTCTCCTCCAGCAAGGGCAGGTTGGGAAGTAGTGAGGGCAGAACACTGGCAATGCATCCTCCCTCATGCATCCTGTTATTGACACCTCCACAGAGCCATCAGGTGTGACACTGAGCAGGTTTCTCACCTTCTCTTGTCGCTGGTGGCAGGACATCAGACTATCCTTCACATCGTATTGGCCCAAACTGCTCTAGCAGTGTTTCATCAGTGATGCACAAAGCAGAAGCCACTCTGAGGGGTTTGCAGACATTAATCAACTGACTGTGATTTGTAGCAGTTAAGATGGAATATGAGCATAAGAAATGCCTCCATTTACTTATCTATAAATTACCTATAGCTATCCCCTGTCTTTCCACATCATGGTGACGGTGTGCAGTTAATTGATTCATGGGGGTAAAGGGCTTTCAGACCACTCGATGAAAGATGTTACAGAAGTAAGTGGTGGTAAGCAGGAGTGGTATTTTGGCAGCACGGGGCAATGTGTGTTTCACGCCATGGGGATGGTGTAAATGAGGTATTTGCTTCACATTCTTGGGCTCCCTTCGTGTGTGGTGCAGGGAAAGCGGTCACCCTCCGTGAAAGCAAGTTTTATGTTGTGTGACATAAACACTAGAGACCACTCCGTGTGCTGGGACATATGATACAGCTGACTTGTGGGCAAAATAATATAACCCACACCTCTGTGCCACGTCGGGATAAATCCCAGAGTGCACCTCTCAGAACAAGCATATCCTGTCGTGAAATGTCAAGCAATCAACATCAATAAATAATGAGTTGAAAACAGCAAGGTGGCATAAAACTGCACAGTCGTGCTTGGGAAGGTAGGGAAGCTGATTAAGTGTTATTTCCTGATCTGTAAATCATCAATTCCAAACTTCTTTGTGTGTTGTCTATAAAATATTGGCTGTGGGCCTTTTGTTATAAAAAGGTAACTAATTTTTATAGCAGCCCCGTAAATAGTAATTAACGTGCCACAAACTGAACAACATCCTGCTGTAAAAAATGGGGAAATGCTGTGCCTATTTTTTAAGAGACCTGCATCTGTGCCTGGGTAGGGATGCCTACTTACTTGCCCCCGTTTGTGTATGTAGGTGCACATGTGCTGCTGTGTTGGAAAGCTCCAGTCCCTTGATTCTGTCCTACCTTAGAAACAGCCCTGGCATGAACTGGGAGGCACAAGTGATCTCAAGTCCACGGTCTCTTTTCAGTGTCTGCTGCATCAGATGAGGCAGAAAGGAATGATGAAGTAGGCGATTATTGGGTACATCATTTTTCTTTCCAGCCTCTATCACTTAATGTTTGGCTTATGCCCTGAAACATGAGAAGGACTTAGATCTTGTCTCAAAGCATTTTTTCCGAATCTGTCTAATAAAACCGTATATACTCTCATTATCCATATAAATCCCTAATCCCTTTCTGAACAGCAACAAACTGTTGACCTCATTCAAACAGGTTCAACATTTAAACTTAAAAAGAAGAAAACCAAGCAACCTCCCACATTTCCTCCTCTACTTCCTCAATTCTAAACTAATAATCTTATGGGTGTGGTCAGTGCCTCTTGTTCCCTAAGGAGTAGGTAGGTGAGCATGTCAAATTTACTGTACGTGGTACACACTGTGCACATGGACCATGGGAGGATTCAGAGCTGGGAGGAGCAGGAGAATTGTGCAGCTCAGCCACATCCATATTAGAGGACCTGGAGTATGTGCACAGCCCCAGGAGATGTTAATGGCCTGCACCAACAACGGCCCTGCTCCTTTTGCCCCCTACTGCCTTCCTTTAGAAAATTTGCACTTGGCCACATAACTTTGAGAGAAACCTTTAGATGCTCCTGTTGGCAGCTACACCTTCATGTCACAGTGATGGAGCTGTGCACAGAGCACCCGCCTCAGCTTTTCCTGCCTTATGCCTGCCCTGCTTCCAGACAGTAAGGAAGCAGTTGGACTGCTAAGTCATCACCCTGGCTTCTGGATGTGACTTTCTGGGAGTCCTTGCCAATGCAACTACTTCACCTGGTTAGATTAAATGTCCTGATCCTGGGAGGGGGCAGACAGGGGTGTCATGTGTCCTCTGATGAGATATGGGCAGTCAGCAGCAGGTGCAAAACTCTCAGATGAAGTGGGTGAGCATGGCAGAACATAAAAAATGAGAGGAATAGAAGAAACAAAGCTTTCAGTGGGGTGGGGAGAACAATAAGAGAAAGTAAGCCAGGTAGAGAAGGATTGCTTGTAAGAAGACATAAGGTCACGATGCTCCTGTGCACAGGAGCTCTTGACCCTTCTGTCTCCCTCCATGCCACACTGTTCCCCCTGTGTTCACCCTTGCTTTCACAAACATTCTTGTCTTCACTGTGAATTAGGGTCAATCACACCATTTTTGGGTCAGATTATGTTATAGACATTCAGACAATGAGAACAGTGTGGTCTGATTCCACTCTGCCCGAGATGCTGCTCAGGAGCTTTGGCCTGAAATATCATTTTCCAGTTATTGTGGTAACTGGTGTTTGCAGTTCCACAAGGCAAGGTAGAAAGGTATGCTTTTTAATATGTAAATTCACTGTATGCAAGAGGTTACATACTGGTACAAGATTCCAGATATTGCTGAAGTTTTTGTAGGACTCAAGCTGTAGTAACTCAAATCAATGGTCTTTAAAGCCATAGTTTCAGGTAGAAAAGTGAGTAACCACCTGGATTAAAAGTATACGGATAAAGGCACCTAGTGATTTTACTAGAAGCATGGATGATTAAAAAGTTTCTTGCATCCTAAATCGTGGGGCCACCCCGCAGCCACTGAATTGATATTGAAGTCAATTGCTACATAAAAACGCAACAGCACAATCCTAATATGCATAAAAATCTACTTTGGCCAGTAAGGGCAGAGTCCAAAAGACCTTACTACCTCTCCGCTATTGATTACAATGGGAGTGGTAGTCAGGTTCCCAAATACCTACCAGAAACTTAGCCCATGTGACAAGATAATGCTTCTTTGTAACTCTCCAGCCTGATTTATCCACTTCTGACAGAGTTCTGCCAACAAGGTCTGGTTAAGAAATATGAACTTGTTAAACCTTGCTGAAAGGTTTGGAGAAAGGCTGCAATCTCCAGTGAGCAAAGTGCATCTCTCCCAGAGCAGGCTGCATGCTGGGGCCATTCATCACAAGCCACGGGGAGGGGTCTGGCAGGGAACAATTGATATGGTTTTGCCATTGAAGAGACAGTTTCCCTTTAGAACATATGGAAGACAGATTACACAGGCCTGTTCTAATGTGCATGGAGCTCAGATGGGAAGAATACATGGGCAAGAGAGGGACATCAAGGAATCGACATCATCTGACACCTGTTTTCTGTTTCCAATATGCAGACCCGTGCCTCGCTGCCTGTGGAAGTGTCTTCCTCTGCTTGAATTTCACTTCTCTCTGCAGATTCATCAACTGTGTCCTAAACACCAGGGTCTTTCATCTTGCATGGCCAGTGGCAGAAACTAATGGAAGAGGCTGGCCCTCCCCACCACACCTCTGTCTTTCTGTCTTCCCCTAGCAGGTTTTCGAAGTGACAAATTTGGACACGAAATTGGTTGGGTACATAACAGTGAGGATGGTAGGAAAATGCTTCTCCAAATATCACAACACACACGCTGCAGATCTAGTTCTTCACCTTTATTTTCTCCTTTCGCACAGGAACCAGCTAGAACCAACCTTAACAAAGCACTGTCAGTCTGGGTTTTTTTTATGAGAAACATATGTGCCATAATCAAGGCAGCTAAGGGGAAATAAGAAGAATCTAAGTTAAAATATGGAATCACCATTAAATAAGCAAAACAGCTAACAAAGCAATATTACAAAAGAAATTTGCAAATTGCAATGAAAAAATAGAGAAAGAAAAAAGAAGAAAGCAATCCATGTTAATAAGTTCCTTAAGGGGAAGAACACAAAATGTACAATAAATGCCTCTTCAGAGCACAGTCTTTCCTGGGGAAAATTTCATCACGTTTTGAAAAGGAGAAAAATTTGGACATATGAAGACTGCATGAAAGAGAAGAAAAGATAGAGCAAGGTTATGTGCCAGAACAAAATAAGCAGAGAGAGAAACAGAGCAAAAAGGAAAAAAAAAAATTAGTATTTCTGTGAAAAAGAAATTGATGTCAATGTGTAGGGTTACCTGCCTGCCCTGAGTGGGGTAGTGTAGTGCTTTGGCCTGCAGCCCATTCGGTGAGATGTTCAGATGAAAGATGTGTATTCTTTTTCAGACAAAAGGTGAATAGGGATCCCACATGAGTGGGATTGCAGGTGAAGGGAGCTGCGAGTCCACAGAAAGGTTCATCCGTGATACCACTGAAGGTAAGTCAGAGTTACAGGAGCAGGGATACGAGAGTCTCTTGCCTTTTAACACTGCAGAGTAGAAGAGAGGGGCAAGGAAATTTCTTAGAGAAGTCAGTGAGAGAGAAAATGAATAACATTTCTCTTAATATAGGACCATTCCTTATCTGGTAAGAGAAGAGACTCTCATACTGCCTTGCAGTACAGGTGTTTTACAGTGGTTACACATCAAAATTAAGAGCTGTGTAGTATACCAAGCTTGAGCTACAGAAGGTATCACAAGTTAACATACCTGCAAAACATCAGGTACATTAAAGTACCAGAAAACTGAAGTAAATTGACAGATCTGCTTGCAGGGAAAAGAATACTTTATCTCAGATAATAATTTGATTCAAAAAGAAAAAAAAACCAGCAAAAATTATACAGAAGTTTTCTTTGTTCGTCTTTGTGGCATCCCGGCATGGCATGGGATCATCTGCCCCCTCCACTGGCAATATCTGGCTTTCACAACCCTCCACTGAGGAGTCCTGAGGTGTGACTGCCTCTTTCAGTCCAACACACAAGGGGCTATACATCATTGTTATTGTTATTACTGAGGTACCGAGGTTGTGTGCTGATTCTCCAATAATTCATTGATGCTTTGTGTGGGAGGTACAAAAACTGCAGCCTGGGGACTAGAGCTCACTGTTGGGGAGTTCCTCCAGAGGCTTAATTTTAAAAGTTATTCACTTTAAGTTATCAAGATACATCTGTCAGGGTCCTTAATGCATCAATTATAGAATTATAGAATCATTTAGGTTGAAAGAGATCTTTCAGACCATCAAACTCAACCATTAACCCAGCATTGCCCAGACCATGTCCCTAAGTACCACATCTACACTGCTTTCAAATACCTCCGAGGATGGCAACTCAACCACTTCCATAGGCAGCCTGTTCCAATGTTTTATAATCTTTCTGTGGAGACATTTTTTTCTAATATCCAGCCTAAACCTACCCTGGTGTGACTCAAGGACATTTCCACTTGTCCTATTGCTTATTACTCAGGAAAAGGGGCCGACCCTCACCTGGCTGCAGTGACTTTTCAGGTAGTTGTAGAGAACAATAAGGTCCCCCCTTGAGCCTCCTTTTCTCCAGGCTAAACAACCCTCAGCTGCTCCTCATAAGACTTGCCTTATTGGTCCTGAACAGCAAGGTCACTCCACCTAACACTGCCCGTGGCCCTGAGCTCTGTTTCAGATCAGGAACCCACATTGTAGCCTCGTATCCAGCCTTGTCTCTGAGCTCCTTCTCTAGCTATTCCTTACTGAGCTCCTAGAGGAACCCAGGGCAAAGTCCATCACCTTGCCTTGGCATTGCTCTCCATTTCCAGGTCCCTGCCTGGGCTGGGATCACCCTTGGATCTCCACTTGTGTGGCAGCTCCACTCTGCTTCCTGACAATCTCACTGCTTCGTGTGACCTTGATTTACATTAGTGCAGGGGAAAATGCCTGCCACCTCTCTTGTCACCACACAGTCGATGTAGGGAAACACAGGGGAGGGAAGGGAAAGCTTTACAGCAAGGGAAACATGCTGTTTAAGACAATGACCCTGTAAAATTGCTGAAGGGTTGCTCTTGGGCTGCTCCACCTATTTGCTGAGACCACAGGACATTCACTGAAGAAAGGTTGCTTGAGAGAGAAATTTCTCTGTTTTTTTTTTGGTTTTTTTTGGTTTTTTTTTTTGCTTTGTTATTCAAGGAATGGCTTTGCCTTTGGAACAAGGGAGGTTATAATTCTTTGAGAGTAGATTTGACAGACCTTCCTATGGGGTAATAAACACTGATGAATCCAGAAAAAGATGCCAAGGCCATTTATTTTAAGATTAGCTAAAAAAGTTACAAAGTCAGGGAGGGAAAATCTGAGTGAACTTAAGAGAACATCTTGCATTCTAGGAAACTAGCAGGCACGGGGAAAATGTGGGACCATACCAAGGAAGAAGAGGAGTGCGGTCTCTTGTCTCCGGGTGGCCACAGCTTTATGGCAATTATTTCTTGTAACAGGCTTCTTGTATTTAACTTTTATTCTATCCTTTAAGTTGAGCAAGCAGACCCTTAAGCTATTGCACCAGCTACGTTACCCTCTCAGCATGGGTGTGTTAGAGGAAGGCTGGTGCTGACTTTTCTTGCAGCCAAGAAATAGATGCTGGGTGTGGGAGATTTACAGTGTCTGTGAGAGTTATGGGGGATTAAAAATGAGTTGAGTGAGGCTCATGATTTGGGATTAGCCTGAACAGCAGATATCCACAGCTGAAATGGAGAACATTTGGCAGGAGTGGGAGGACCCCTTCATAAGACTTAAGGAAGCATGTCACTGGTTAGTGGCCAAAACTATGGACCTGGAACTTATCTTCTGAGACATTGTTTTTAGTGGGGAGAAGTCTGTGGGAGGCCAGACCAGTAAAAAAGGGACTGCTGTGGTTGCAATTCAAGATGAGGAAGTTTTATGGTATAGCGAAGAAAGAAAGGAAAAAAATCTTTCTCCCACATTATTCGACTGGACTGGCAAAGGACAGAAGATCTGTGAAAAAGCAAGAAGTGGCTATGGAAGAGGAAAGATGAGGATATAACTTGGTAAAACTTGGTAGTATTTTTTCTTATTCGTGGAACAGTGTCCCTAATATCCCTCCTCATCCAGAAATGGACTTGTTTTCTCCAAACACTTAGCAAAGGTATTGCTTGCTGCTGCAAATCAATAATCTTACTTTTTGAGTGCTTCCTTTTCTAGGAGTATCCTCACTTAGATGGTCCTAGGTGAAGATGTTACCTATCCTCTTCACCCTAGGTGAAGCATCAATCTATGTGACTCAGCACAGCTTTGTTAAAGTTCTCTACATCCATATCAACTTCACTCCTGGTCTGTACACAGTATCTTAACCTTCAGCTGGCTCTTGAAGTTAGGCAACTTCATTAGTGTATTTTTTATTTCAGCATCTGGTAGATATATGTATATAGCTATAGAACTTTTTCCTGCACTCTGCATGTGTGTAGTTATATCACCAACCTTATATCAATGAGCTCATGGAAATGAATGGAAAACCAGTCACATTTATCTAAATCCTCTCCTAGCTGAATTGCAAGATCATCATCCAACTTAATTCTTTAACTTTATCCCTGCTGGTTAGCATGCGTTTTGTATTCAATCATTTCAATTTTGCTATCATAGGCTTAAGATAGTGGCTTGGCATAAGAGATGCTTGTTCCTCCTGTGAAATCACCATCAGATAACAGTTTTTGATGTGCTATGCAGCCCTGCCACTTGAGATCTTGCCAATAAAGTATTATTTGCTGTCATTGGAAACCTCTGCAGTGAGGTGCAGTTCTTAGGAATGTTTGTAATTTCAAAAGGGAAGGATCCTTTTTTTGCCCTCTTTCATGTGAAAGCAAATTTTTATGATGTCTTTCATAAAAGCATTTAGCACTAAACTATTCTTTAAAAAAATCTGCTTTCAGAATCCAGAAGATGTAATGGCTTCCAAGTTTGTTTCATCACGCGGTACTTCATTGTTCCCTCATGCCTGGAAGTCTCACTCCACTGCTTTATTGTACACTTTTGCATTTGGATTCCAGAGACACAGTGTAAATATATCAGTGATTGCTTGTGCACAGGGCTTGGGTGTGTTTATGAACATGCTCAATCACATAATAAATATTGTAAATATTTTTGTTTACATCACCAGCAGTTTTACTCTGCTAGCTTTTAAAAAACATGCCCCCATGTATCGAGCCTGCTTTTGAGGCCCAATGCCCATAAAACACAAAGCAGGTCTTGCATAGAGTACTAAAGCCATGCTTACAGTAATGCGGATGAGGAGCAATTTTTAAACATTTATTCTCAGAGCCTGCATATAATGAAACCATGGACTGTTACATTCCAAAAGGAGCAAGCCTTTGATAAAAAAAGGCATTGTGATTAATCACTGTGCCAGTTCTCTGCTAGGGCCAGCATTTTGCCATCATTAGTTTAATTATTTTCCTGTTTTATCTTCATTTCCTCTCTGCTCCATTTTCACCTGGTAATTAATTTTCTTCTCCACCTCAGTGTCTTCACCTTCCTGTGGACTGTGTCTTCCCAAACTCCTAGTGATCCTTTCCTTCCTTCCTGGTCTCTGCTTCCTTTGTCCTCTCCTCCAGCTGCTCTATTGCCACGTTTCAGGTCCACTGGTGAACACTCACTCTGCTCTTTTTCCCTCCTCCAATCTCTGTCCACAACTGCCTTGCTCCTCCCTGCACCCCAAGGGCATTGTCCCTCTTCTGTCACTTTCTGTAGAAGATAAAGGGAGGCATGTTGATGGAAAAAGCATGAGAAAAGTCCCAAGTTCTTTGTCTGTCTCTCTCTGGGGCTGCGTGTGGGGAAGAAGAGGTGGCTCCAGGGAGATAACATCTCTTTGAGTACCACAACAGCCCTTCCAGCTTGGGGCAGTACCTGAGGGCTTCTGCACTGCCTGGTGACTGCTCTGAGCACAGCATATCAAGGCTGTCCAGCTTTCAGCAAACGTGCTTGGCTGCTTTCAGACAAAGCAGTTGTAGAGGCAACAGGTAAGCCATCAACCCTCTAGCCTGAATAAGTTATCTGTTGCCATACTTAGACTGACACTTGTACCTCTATTAGGTAGCTTAAGGCCAGCTTGGCTGAGCCCTCCACATATGGCAACATATGTCCCCTTGTTGAGGGGATAAAAGGGGGAAAGAGCATTAAGCAGTGCTACTACTACTGCTTGAAATCAACTCAAGTTGATCCCCTCGTGTGAATGCATTTGTAGGACATCAACTGTGTGGAAAGGGCATGAAGATAGGGAGGCACAAAGAGACAAGGGCTGGAAAATTACTTCCTCCTCCTTCTTCCATGTTGTGCAGAGGTTCATATATAAAGCAAAGTGTTTCTGAGTTCCTTGAGGTTGGTATATCTCAGGGTGACCCAAAGCTCTTGTAAATTTGGTTCTTCACTGAGAAACACAGGGAGAAACAGAAGGCATTGTGTCTCCTATGACTGTTTATATGTGGCAACAGAGTGATACACGGTAAATAAGTACAGGGTCCTGTGATGAGGAATGAAAAGGATAACTTTAGTGACATTTAAACTGTTATCTCAGGCCATGGGAGAGCTTATGTGCACCCAAACTGGAACCAAAATAGCAGCTTGGGTTTAAATCTGAACTTACCAGTGAAACTTGGTGTGACAATGCTGTGTTTTTACATTCAAAGTGACCTTTCTCTGTTAAACAAATCTCTGTGAGATTTGCACTGAAAACACTGGAGCTGACATAGGGCTTTTTCTATCACCCATTCTGGTGGTGATTTACTAACTAAATCAGGTTAGAATGTGGATGAGCCTCCAAAATATTCATCTACAGACTTGAACTGCAGGTATGATTTGTAGGACTGGTCTATTTTTGGTTCAGCCTATGTATAGATCAACCCTGAATTAACACCGTGCTGAGATGAATGATATGGTTCATACCTCTTAGAGCTGTTGTTCCAGTTGGCCTGAAGATAAAATAACATCTGTTCATGACAGAGCTTGAAAAATATAAGGGAAAAAGAGGCATCTTCTCTACAACTATACATGAATACTGTGCCCTGACTTGATTTTAGGGATGTTTCTGTGAATGCATTCATATCTATAAATAGACTACTAGGAAAAAAAAAGAAAAAACAGTTAGGAAGTGGCTCAAATTAAAGAACATAAATATCAAAGGGCTGTTAAAAGGCAATGGCAGAATGATAAACTTTGATGACCCAGTCCAAAAGTGGAACTGTTTTGTTATTTCATACTTGGACAAAGGAGTGAGAGCTGAAGGACCCAAAAAGAGATCTACCCTGACTAAGGCAGTGGTAACTATAAGTTTTTCAACAAACAGATAAGCCAACAACTCGCACTTGATCTTGGCAAAACCAAAAGGCAACTTCTTCAAGCAGCTATGTAATTATATTGCTACCTCCAAGCTCCATCTTGCCCCTATCAGATCTCTATTAGTTATATCTTTAAAAGAAACTTTGTGTGATTTTCTACTCTCCTATTTCTTCTGCCTTCTGATACATGGGTATTTTTTCCTGTGGTTTGCATCCCACAGTACTTCGCAGTCGTAACCCACAGTGTTTTACCACTGTCTTGAGGGCAGAGCATGGAAATGCAGGTGATTTGAGTGTAGATTTATTGAACGTGTGCTGGGAGATAATTTGCTTGCATGAAAGCTGCTTTAAGGAATGAGCCTCTGACGCTCAATGAGGAGTGTTTCAACTAAGACCAGATACTGAAGTAGTGTTGTCAGAGGTAAAGTATCTGGGAAAGAACTGCTTATGAAAATTGCATTTGCATCAAGCCTGTAGCAAAACATTTAGGGTGAAGGAAGAAATTGTGCTTTTAGTGATCATTAGCTCTTGGAGAATAATTTCTGGTGTTACTTGGTCTCTCTTGGAATGGCCCTTCCAGGTACACAGCAATGCAGTGAAATTTCCTTTGCTGTTTGGTTTTCTCAGCCTGTGGAGAAGGGAACTGCACTTTATTAAAGGATTTTTTTCCCCCCTCTTTTACAAGGTTGTTTGTTATCTCGGAATGCAGGCCTGCACTGGAGCGTGTAATTACAACACCATGTCCTGGGTTAGAAAGAACTCAGACACTAAATTGTCCATGTCATCACCTGAATTTGACCATGAAATATAGCACAGAGGGACCGGGAAGGCAGCCTGTAAAGAAGTGAGGACTGAATGGGCATTTTGGTGCACTGGGCAAATCCAATCTGCTCAATCCATTGCTGCAGTCCCACCGTGGCCATTTAATATTATTACCTGCTTCTTGCCCTTGAAATGCTGCTTCCACCTCTCTTTCCATGAGGTGTGTCTGAGTGAAGGAGGTCAGGGTTAGAGAAGATTGCAATAAAACATGACTCATTTTACATGGGTGATCAGAGTCCTATTAAGTTGCAAAGGAGTTGATTTTTTTAAAGAATGTCTTTTTTTTCTCAATCAACTTTTTTTTGTGTGCAGACACTAGGAAACAGGGGTCAGCTCTACTGTTCAGAGTGTTCAGAGATACCCCCAAGGCTGGAATAAAACCACTTACATTCATTTTTGCGGAAATTCTTTATTTTACTCACTTGAGCATCTTAATGTTACCACAGATTTTGACCTTAAGGCCTTTTTTGTAGTTCCACAATGTGTTGGAGTAGAAAAAGCTGTCAAGTGGCTGATCTTCGGGAATAAGAAACAGCTCTTGCAGGGACCTTCTCAGAAGAGGAAGGTCTGTGTGAGGCACTTGCATCAGCTTGGTGATTGATACATGACTGGGGAGAGAAGACGGCTGTACTCAGCATTTCTTTTCTCTGTCTACAGGTGCCACTTGCCATAGCACAAACAGGAACAAAGGTTTGCAGAAGGGTATGTATGAGAAATACAAGTCTTGCAGGGAAATGTTTGTGCTTCATCAGGCCTAGGGACCCAAACTGACCTACGATGTCAAAAATGATGGACAAAAAGAAGGGCAGGATAATGGCAGAAACCAGCAGTTTCAGAATATGAAGACCACCTCTATCTCTACCTTAGCAGTTATTCTTAATAACTCCACAAAATAAAGTTTTGGTTTGAATATGTGTATTTGTATATGTGTGAAATAAAACCCTGGGAGTTGTAGCAAAATATTTTTTCATAAATTTCACTCTTCAGCAAGAAATATTTAGGAAATTTCAGATGGTTGCATTTCTGGCATGTAATATATCCTGTAACAGCATTCTTGCACACAGTGCCCACGTACCCTCTCCCCTTTGGATTTCCTGCATTATTCACCACACTTACTTTATAGGGCTTTGGCATTAATAAGTGAATATTTTTTTACATTTGAGAAGGTTGTGGTACATGGCTATATTTATTCCCTTTTTATACTTCCATGATTAACTGTAGTATTTGGAATAATAAAAATCCCCCACATAATTACATTCTGGATCATTGATAACCATATTGAGGTCTTACAACACCACAACATGCTCTCAAGAGGCAGTTTGGCTTGTGTGACTAAATAAGCACTTAACATCAGGTCAGGAAATGAGATGTGAAGGTTGCATCTTTGCTTGCTTATCTGACACCGTGCGAAGTTTAAAAGCTTGCTCGTGTGCTCAGTGCCAGTGAGTATGAATTGGTCCTGGAGCATCACTAAAGGAAGCATGGAGAGTCTGTTGGGCCTTCATAAGCTAAGGTCACTGCTAAGGTTCAGGATGGCTGTGTGACTAATAATAATGGCCTGTTTCAATACTTGATTGTCCAATTTGATTCTGCAAGGGAGTGCATCAGAACTGCTCCATTCCGAGGTTCTGATGTGCAACCTGTATGGCCCTGATATACAGCTGTGAGAACCAGATCTGGTGAAATAAGTTATCTTGCTGCAAGACAGTAAGCTGTGAATTATGACTACTCTACCTGCTCTTAAGGAGAAAGATTTTATCTCTCTTAAGTGTAGAGGCAAGTAAGTAATCTTCGATTCCCCAACTCTTTCTTGGCACTTTCAAAAGCTGGACAAATTAACATGCAAGAGAATTTCTAGGCCCCAGAAGCAGTTTCTATACTTCTGCATGAACTCAGCAGCCTTAGAAATATCTGCGAGATTTTATATTTTCTTTCCTTCTAAACCCTTTGACAAAGCCACCAGCTGCCAGTGATTTAAGTCGCTGGAGATTTTCAGATTGCTCTGAAGCCTTTTGCCCTGCAGATTATACTTCTTGTCGTTACGCTCATTTCCCATAGAAGGACTTTTGCAATAAGACTTTTCCCATTGTTTTCCATGATAAAAACATGCACAGAATTTATCTTCGCACGTTATAGTTCATGCTTTCCCCAACTCACTTGTCCTTCTCCTGAGGGTTATACTTCCACTGGCACTGAGGGAATCATGCAGGACGTGCTCCAAGATTAATTAGGTTCCACTTGCAAAAGTAAATCTGACAATACATCAGTGGGGCTTAGGCATTTAAATGACTGGACATACAGGAGAACTGTGAGTCCTGTTGACTTTCAGTGAAGCTTGGGTCAGAATTTTAGGTGCAAACAGGTATCTTTCAGCATTTAAAAATGTTATGTTCCTTGTGCCTCCTGTGTTCAGGGGAATTTAAGAGTTTAATGTGAGACATTGTTGCTGCAGTTCTCAAGAAATGCCCTTCTGTACCCACAGACACCTCAAAGTGTCAGAAAGCCAGGCTGGAAGACCTCTTGAAAAAGGAATATAAGCTGCTAAAGCTGAGGCACATCTGAAAATGTCAGTGTACACTTTTAATTACCCTCAGCCTCCATCAGCCCAAGTTGTCTCGTAACTTTAAAGCCCAGACTTGCAAAGTTCAGTATTGCTCCTCTCATCCCACTGGGAAATACCAGGATGACCCAGAGGCTTTTCCAGGACCCGGTTTCCCCTTCATTCTTCTACCTTATTGTACAGAAGATAATTTTGTAACTTAAGCTAACATTTGCTGTGCATGTGACTTTTGCACATGAAGTTCAGTCAAGCGGGCCAGGTAACCACACCATTCAAATCTGTCTTGAATGAACTGGAGAGAAACATTATGTTTACAGAGGAATTATATTCAGTGTATTGTAGCAAATGTGAGAGCCTCTTCCTTCAGGGCATGTTGAAATACACTCCTTTGGGCATTTTCACAGCATCCCAATGGTTACTGCTGATCAGTGTGTCACCACCACCACCACTGCATCTGTGAAGCAATGTAGGCAGTGGACAGTCACTCAGGCAAAACTTGGTTAGCTTCAATGGTACAGATTCGGGGGTTTATCAAAAGCTCTAAGGGTGCAGATCAGTGAAATGATGATTCAAAAAATGCACATAAAACCTTCCCTACCCCAGTTCTTATTTTGTTAGAATCCGTGTGAATTTCCTATATGTAGGGAGGAAAAGGTTTCTCTGAGTCGTGATTAATGAAATAGAAAAGGTAGAAAAAGAGTGCCAGCACATCTGCTCAGCTGGGAGTCTCCTAATCCCATCTTGGATGCCGTATGCAAGACTGAAAGTATGCTGCTGTCCTCTAGATTCTCTGCACTTGATGCTGAAACACAGCCTTTAACTGTGGCTTTCTGATTAACAGAGTGAGAGGTATTACCAGAAAAGGACCATACAACTTCCTTGTGCAAAAAGTCCATCTGGAGTAGCTGTAATTGTCTGTCTGCTTCCAAACCATTTCCCTCGATGTAGCAGTTCAATTTAACAGTGCCAGAAGTCCCAGCAGCACATGCAAACCAAAGCAAAGCAATGCACAGGTAACCTGCCTGCAATAGGCAAACCTGAAGCATTGTCTCCCTGAAAGGAGGAACGGGCTGGCAGAAGCCCAGGCACCGACACCACTGGCCCCCTCTGGACCACTGGTTGGGGAGAGCAACCTAGTGGCAGAGCACTGTGGAGAGTGGCCAGCAGGTGACAAGGACTTCAAATAGGGGCTGGCTGGCTGTGAACAGAACATCTGGAAAACATACCGATGGTGCAATCAGAAGTGTAAGACCTATGGGGGGCAGACTCTGACCCTTGTCTATATTAGATGGCTTTGGCAAATTTATCAGACATTAAGGACTACATAAACCCAAGTTTCTTGACAAAATAAAAGCTTTTAGCTAGTGGTCGATTTACAGACTGTAGTCAGAACTCTCAGTTCATAAGAATCCAGATTTTTAATTTAAAAAGTCTCACTTGCCCTTTCTGTCTAGCACTCCTGGAGCTGTTACTTGCCTGAATAGGCTTTGCATTCTGGGATCTTCACTGTGTTCTCTTATAATTTTTAAGTTGACTGAGTCCTGAAAACTCATTTCCAGTTTCTTCTACGGAAGGTTTCTTAAGAAATCAGTCAATGGAAATAGCAGTCTCACTGTTCTCTCTTTTCACAGAGAATTACATGGTCTGTATACATTCCTTCACTTTCCAGTCTGTGTTACCAGAAAAATTTAAAACAGCCAGAACCAGAGAAGTTTTATAAGTCCTGAGGAGATTTTCAAAATTATTTTAATTTCATCTGTCCTTTACACTGAATAACTATTGTTTTTTTAAGAATGGTCACCTAAGTATGAATTCTAGTCACAATGCCTTCATTTGTTCAATTTCTGCATATAAAATATTTCAAAACTTGGGGGTTTTTTCCCCTCTAAAAATACCCCAACATATGACCATACTGATTAATCAACACTGTCAGCACAAAACCTCTTTTTCTGCCCACACAAAAGTGAAGCAGTGATTGACCAAAAAAAAAAAAA
>VWZF01000182.1:485740-665362 GCA_013396755.1 Sclerurus mexicanus | reverse complement strand
AAAAAAAAAAAAAAATCAGAGTAATAAAATTCTAATGCATGCAGAAGGAAGGTTGCAGTGGCTGAGATGCAAAACTATTTTAAGAAAAAATGAGTACAGGAATCAGAAGTAAACCAAAAACTTACTCATGTACAGAAAACACCACATGTATGTTTGGGCTCAGATCTTCTGAGCGCTTGCTGTGACATGTCTTTCAAGTACGGACATTGTGTTCAGGACCCCTTCAGTCCAAATCTTCTGTCAAGCTTGTAAGTACAAAGATGACTCTCAAATGCAGGATGAATAAGAAAACAAAATCTGAGCAAGGAAGAAGAACAAGAAAAATCATACGATGGTCACTGCAGACTTAGAAAAGAAGACCATGATGCTGGCTACACATCAAACCAAGAATGGCAGGGGTGAGAAATTACAAAGCAAAAAAGGTTACGAAAGACAAATTTACAAAAATCAAAATGCAAAAGCTCGTTATGTCTTTGAGTGCACCCTCAAAATTTGGAAGAAAAAAACCCCCAAAACCCCAAAGTAGTGAGCAGGAAAACTAGTTCATCCACTGCTTTCATAAATGCAGTACTGGAATGTTTCATGCCTGCCAGGTACACCAGTCAAGCATGCCACTATGCTAAAATGAACTGTAAAGTGAAAAGAAATTAAAGGAAAAAAGAAAGAAAAAGCTGGACTGAAAAACAAGTATCAACTTGGGGGAAAAAAAAAGGATTAAAATGCAAAAAAATACAAAAAGGAATGTAGTGTATCTTTCTTATGTATGGAAGCAATAATTGAACTGAAAAAAACACTTGTCCAAAGTTCTTAACTTCAAAATCCCTGTTTTTTCCATTACAGCACCTTTTCTTTTCTGATGATTTCCATGTTTTTCTTGCTGGTTGTTCCATGTGTTACTCTTGCTGTTTGTCCCATTGTGCTGTTCTCCTCATTGCATGCAGTTTTCTATTTAGCTCAGCATAATAAGCCATTGTAGTTCCAATGGTCAGGAAAGGTGCTTAAAATATTGATGCCCTGGGGTACAGCAATATTGTGTTTGACTACCCCCAGTTTTGCTGACAGTCTTGGAGAGGTGTTATGTGATTGTGAGGATCACTAACTGCGCTACAAATTCTGCATTAATTTTTTTTACAGATTTGCTAATATTCCACAGGCATCAGGCACCATAGTCCTGTCCTCCCAGCACGAAGTTATGCCCTGCGATGGAAAATCTGATTTTTACACCTTTCCTAAATGTGCTTTGAAAGAATAAAGCCTTCCCTACGAAGCATGCTTGGCTTTGGTAGTTTACTGCCATGAAAGATTTATCTTGTCTCAATTGCTCGCAGCCAGGTTGACTTCTGACTCCCCTGAATGTCAGAAGGAAACACAGTTCAAAACTTTATTGCTGCTCCTGCCAGAAGACAATATTTTCAAAGAACTCCTGTAACAAATCCACAGAGTACTTTGAATTCCTCTGGTTTATAATATAAAGAGCCATAAGGAAAAAACCTACCTCCCCATTCTGCATCTTCCAAGCAGGACATTAAAGTGACAGATTTAAACGACATTTATAACTCCATTGAGCCAGGAGGACTTGATTGCGTTTTTCCACATAGGAAGGAGGTGTTGGATATGTGTGTGTTCTGGGATGATATGTGGCTGCTGCTGGCCTTTCCAGATGGCCTCTGATGTCATTGCTAAAGATCCTGAAATCTGCTACATGAGGAAATTCATTTCATGGCCCTCTGACACAATTTTAAATGGTCATTGCATAAATTTAAGGGACTGAAGAGGTGGGACAGTAGACAGAAGATGACAGAAAGGAGGAAAGAGGAGAGAATTCGCATCTCTGAATGGGGAAAAATAGTGTGGTTAGCTCATCTATATAGCTATTTTGAAATTCTCCATATACCGAATGATTAATATTGCAACAGTTCCACCAGAAGAGTCCCCTCTCTTTGGAGAATAGCTGTATTTCTTCAGGAAGATGAGATCTGGGCCCCTGCAGATGAAACGC
The DNA here is from genome assembly GCA_013396755.1 of Sclerurus mexicanus. Taxonomy (NCBI): domain Eukaryota; kingdom Metazoa; phylum Chordata; class Aves; order Passeriformes; family Furnariidae; genus Sclerurus; species Sclerurus mexicanus. The sequence continues at coordinate 663,363 of VWZF01000182.1, read as the reverse complement.
ATGGGCTGAAGCGTGTGGTTCACGCCTGGAGGGTGTCAGGAGTGCACACACTTCTGGTCCTCAAGGGGAAAAGAAGAGGTCTCAGCAGCCCTGTACCTCTCTGCTCATCATCCTGCCAAGGGAGCAGATAGGGCTGGCAAAAGGCACCTGTTCCCAGAAACAGACTAAACTGCTCAGCTGGCAAAGCAAAACATACGGCAAAATGCTCCCATGCTTTTGCTGCATGAGCTGAACGGACAGGCTTTCTGTGAGACATTCTCGTGGGAGAGGGGGGAGAGGGATGCCTGTCAGCCAGAAGCAAGTCTCATTTTCAGAGCATCAGGGCAAACTTGGGCAGATATTCCTGCACTGTGGAGGAAAAGAAGTCTGCATTCTGTGAGGCTCTGACCCCAAACCTACCCCATGCAGCTGAGATTGCTGCTTTGGGAGCAAGCAGTGATGCAGAAAGTATACTGGGATGCAATAAATAAGCATCCTGCCCCCTGCTCTTCTCCCTTTGCATTCACTCAGACAGTCAGCAGCCTTTGAAGAGAACGTCTGCAGCCTTCCATCAGCCCGGTGACTGCACATTTACTCATCAGAGCACAGAAATGCCAGTGGTCTTGGTCAGAGATCTGGATTACACATTTTAACAGCAGGGTCTCGCTTTTGTGCCTTAAAGCCATCTAAAAAAAGAAAATAATTTAAAGTGCAGATACAAGGGACTTTTGTTTTCCTGTGAAATGTACCTGCCCAGTATTGGATGAGGGCAACATAGACAGCACAGCTTATGAAGCCAGACAGCATGAAACTATATCCTGAACAGAGCTTTAAGTTTTGTGGGATCCTTGAACCATTTTCAATAAGATTTTTTTTCCTTTATGTATTTGGAAGAACAACAGAAGTGCTGAACAGTGCCAAGAAATTTTTCCTTGAAAATGGTCTTAATTGAAAAATAATTCTTATTTTTACTGTTGATGATGCAAATGCTCTCTATATCTTCAGTTACATCTTGATCTTACTCACAGCTGCACAGAAATTGATAGGATCATTACACAAACTGAAACCTATTGTATCCACCAGAAGAATGCATCTTATGAAAAATTCATTTTTCTCATGAGAATCTAACAGGTGCAGGAAAGCATTAAAGAATATGCCATAGACATGCAGCTCTAGACATGATATGTGAGTCTTTACTGAGAGTATGGGAGTTCGATTTATAAACTCCCAAAGTTATCAGCAAAGCTGTTGAACAAGAAAAACTTTCAAGAGTTTTCAGTGAAGAGACAAGTAAAGAAAGTACCCAAAACGGTGCAAAACACACAAATCTGTTCTACAACAGAACTTAAGGAATGCAAATAAATGGTAGCACATGAAATGGTCTTTAAGAAAAGAGGTTCAATGCATGATATAATCATCTGGGAGTGAGATAGTGAGAAGTGAACAGAAAAGGTTTTATTGCAGTGTTATGTATCAACAGTTGCAAAGGGAAAGACTGCTCAGGAGAAGAAAACATCTTTACGCTCAATCAAAAGAACTGAGTGCCAGGATTAGAAGAAGGAATTATCCTGTATATGAAAATCTTGACTCAAAAGACCAGGACCTGTTCCTGTTCCTGTAAAATTCTCTACTGTGTTTAATCATCATGCTTTCTGCATTTGTGGTGCAAATACTTGCTTTCAGAAAGTTCCAAGGTTGAGGATATTCCTCTGGCATCCATGGCAGCCTGCAGCCTGTTGGGAAGTTCACAAATCTTGTTTTTGCTTTGGTCAGTGAAAATCAGGACTTAAATTTCAGGGTGCAGGTTTAAGATCTGTCTTCCCCTAAGCTGAGAAGTGAAGAATATGGGTTTCTTCAACTGTGAGAGTTGTTTGGACTCCATCTGTAGTCCAAGGAAGAAAACATCTATCTCACCCAGGGTAGGTCATGAACAGAGGTATGCCTGTGGAGTAGACTTGTAAAAGAGTGTGATGGTAACTAGCCCATGTGGAGACAACTGTATTATATGAGTTAGGTGAAATGAAACCCATGCCAGATATCTACTGTCAAGAGACTGAAATTGAGAAGAACAGAGGGACACTTCCAAATTAAACCCAGGCTCTTTTACTGATGCCTGTTCCTCAAAGTGATAAAACTTAGGAATGGTGTCCTCATTAGGCCTATTTATTGACAAGGTTCAATAGGTTGGGGAATAGATGCACACCTCTGAACAACTATTGAAGTGTTCCCATACCTCCATATTTTTATCTTCTTGATACATTTCTATGGGTGCTTTAAATGACACACTGGGGGCATCCTCTGAGAGGGAAATGGAGTACAGTGAGGCACAAAGTGAGGGAGAAGCTCTTGGTGATACCTTCTGCCGTGAGGTTTTTCACGATTGTGACTGTCTTCATTGTGACTCTGTGCTTCAGTAGGTCTCACAATGCTGAGGAATCCTCACTGAGCACTTTCAGACAGCTGGGACAGGCACTCCTCTGAATTTAAAGGAGCCTCAAAGCATCAACAGCAAAACTGTAGGTTTAATGACAGAGAGGGAGCCAGCTGACTGCAGAGCACCTTGCCAACAACTTCCGTGGCTCAGAAATCCATCTGACATAACTGCAACACCAAGTACACCATAATCCTGTTGCCTTGCGAGTAAATTGGTTTTGTACATTCTGAATGAAAAAAAATGCTTCACTCCCCACGCTTTTGCTTTCCTCTTGAGACTACACAATATGATCATGCATGAGCACAGATTCAATAATTGCTTGACCATGGAGAAGGAAACATTTATATAAAATCTTTAATGAATTACCCATAAAATCTTACCAGACATCTCTGATAGTATCTTTAAACGTGGTCTCAGAATGTGAGATGCTCTGTACCTCTTAACTAAGGTAGAAACTTACCGCTGCATAGTATAAACCAATACCTAGGCCTTTTTTTGACCACATGCAAAGTGAAAGACCAGAAGAATTGACCTCTCATGCTTCACTGTGCTGTCTCTGACACCTGGGTACACTATTGGAAAGTAGTGCCATGTCTGCTGCTTTGGGTGGCTGGAAATGAGGGGGAAGGCAGCATTTTTGCCATAAAATTGCCTTCTGTGGTGAGATCAGATGCATTTGTTGACAAGGTTCTGGTAAGGAATTCACAATCTGTTCCAAATTAGAAAAACTTCACTGCCCAGAAAGCCCTATGGAAGCGTAGAGGAAGGGTTGCAGATGGGATCAGTGTGGCCATCCCTGTGTAGATAATGAATGAGGAACTGGCACAGTTGTATACACAGAAAGAAAAACACTTAAGTCTTTGATGAAAGGCCAGATGAAAAAGGAAAGTGTTATAATTCAACAGAATATAAAAGACAGCAGTGGGCCATCCTCTCTTGTAAGAGGACAGGTTACTATATCACTTTCCTGAAATCACAGCAGGAATGATGGATTAGTTGGAAGGGAAAATTGGTGCCTGAGGCACTTCTGACTTCAATGTTTTAAGTTGTCCACAATCCTTTGTAGCCCTCACCCAAACATGAAGTCATGCAACAAGCATAGGGAATTGCTAAGGGCAAGAAGTAGAGTCCGTAGTTATTTCCTGAAATCCAATCTTGATAGAAAGTGCCATCTTTCAGGTTCATGACAGACACTTTGTGTTCATTGCACCTTCAAAAAAGGGGTGCCTCTGGGTTGGACCCAAGCCCAGATAAAGAGGTGACCTTTGTTTTAAACTGCTTGTCAGCCAGGTGAAATTCCTCTCTGATGAAGGTTTGTTGCATTCTGAATATATAAAAAATGTCTCATACTTGTTTTACAGTCTTCTTGGTTGAGCAAACCTTGAAGGCAGCTTGAACTAACATCTAACCTGCATATGTAGAAGAGAGGAGGCAGAACTGGAAACAAGAGGTCTGACTATCTACCAGGACAGGGGAGGCCAAGCTCCAACATGTGATTGAAACCCGCAGTATGGAAAGAGCCAGCCAGTGAAGGCAAGAGTAGGATGAGGGAAGGGTGTTACAACGTTTTGGAAGAAGCATGGTTCAGTGCACCTGTGTCTGTCTCGCTCTGCTCCACACAATCTCAGCTGGTGAAAGGAAAGAAAGACTCTTCCATTTCCACAACTGTAAATCAAAACTCAGAAGTTAGACTTGACCATGTCTGAGTAGGAGATACCCATAGGGGTCAGCAGCCAGCACACTTGGAAAGGTAAATTACCTCCTACAGTTGAGTGAAAAATCCCCTACATTAAATATGATTATTCAAACATCATGATTGTCAGTGATATTGTTACTCACGTGAAAAGAAGATGGAGAGTTGCAGAACTGCACAGTTTATCGAGCCATTAATTGGTGGCCTTTGGGAGGTGCTGCATCTTAGGTTTCTCCCCTAGTCTAAAAGGAGCCAAGGTCAAGAGCCCTGGGGCATGTCCAGTGAAAGCTGAGCTGATGGGATCCCAGAGAGCACACACCATACTCTAAATCTCCACAAAATCTGCTGTGAACTGCTCTTTTTTAGGTGCATGCTTGGGATTTATTTCAATAGGTGGAGCTTGAAGGGACACCACATCCCCTTCTCATCTGGTTCCTGGGACACCACCAGGAACAAACTGTGTTGTGTGGCAACAAATGACGTCTCTAATCTAGCCACAAGCTACCAAGGCTGTACCTGCATCCATTGTGCCTCCATATTCATGGTGAGGATAGATTAAAGCATGATAAGAAGCTGCAAGCTGGCTTGTCTCAGGTCAAGGAAGAAATTAGCAATGAGCCATGGAAGGATGTGCTTTCTGAGGCACGTAATTGAAGATCACATGGCAAGAAATAGTGCAAACTATTGCAATCACTTCTGGAATATATCCCTAAATTTGGTTGTTTATATGCTTTACAAAGGAAAAAGTTCAAGGTTTTAAGTAATAAAACATTTGTCTTTGAATAAATAGTTGTAAGAAAAAGGATCAAGAGGAACTATTAAAGCAGGAGATAGAGGAAAACATCTTTTCAACTTTTAGCACCTTTGCACTTAAATATAATGGATAAGATTTCCCTTCTTAGAACTTCTTACAGGACCTTTATTTCTCTTCCCTTTAATTTTAAATACCGGTGCATTTTCAGCAGTACTAAAGGGGGCTGGCAACAATTCACTGTTCATTTTCTTATTATAAAAATTAAACTGGTTATGATGAGCTTTTGTAAAAGAAAGCGAGAACTGAAAATATCCAGAAAGTCACAAAGTGCCGCCAAAAAGACATTTGGGAAGGGGTGAGGCTGTTTAAACTTACATTCTTCCCACTCTGGGCCAGCTGTGTTTCTCTTCTTCTCTCACACCCATCTTGTAAGCATATGGAGTATGCTGAAGTGTTAATATCACGGAAAATAAGCCAAGCTAGATTCTTAAAACAGCCCCTAATTTAGAGTAGCTTAGCCTAAAACAGCCTGGCTATTCTCAGTAACCGCTAACTAATGCAGTCAGTCTAGGTGAGGAAAAAACTAATTTGGCTTTTTTTCACTTTCAGGGGATTTTGGTGGTGATTACTGCAGGTAGAGCAGAAAAAAATGGGTAGTAAGCTTCTCCACCTGTGGCTTGCATTTTAGATTTAAGTACTTGCCAGTGGAAGTTGCATAGAAGATGCATTGGGGGAAAAAGAAAGAATAAAAGAAACAAAAAACAAAACAAAACCAGGGCTAAAGGAGATTACAGTTTCACTGAGATTTACTTTGTGCAGGAGTCCACTGGCGAGTTTCTTAGGCTCTTTGTCCCATTGATCACATGGATATGGACAGACATAATGAAGAGTTACCAAAATGAATATTTCTTTTCCTTAAAGGCTGGTAAAGCAGCAGGGGGTGATGGTTATGTAGGGTGGGTTAAAAGGGTTTGTGCCAGGTTTGGCACAGTTTATGATAGACATTTGAGCTGGTGATAAACAGAAACCTGTCAATGACACCAAAATCACTTATGATACATCAGCAGCAGTGACCCTTGACTATTTGCTGATCCAGGAATGAAAATCTTCCCCTGTGTTATTCCAAATGTATTTTCTGCTAATGACATCGAGAGCTGCACCCAGGGCAGTCAGACTGGCATATATGCCAGATGAAAGCAGAGCAAGATTTGTGCAAGATCCTTCATTTTGGCTTTAATTAGGCACAGTGTACAGATTACCTCCCCATTCCACTGTAAATTCAGTAACTCCATTATTTAAAAAAGTCCCAAAACCAAAGGACACCTTGCATGGAAAGAAGTTAGGAGTTTTTTTCATACTTGTTTTTAATCCCACCAAAAATTGTAATTGAAAGTCAAACTCTCAGTCCTTCACAGAACTATTCCACAGCAGCCAGAGGACTACTGGGTGCTCAAGATGGCATTTGCAAAGTAAAGCAGTATCTGTATTTGTGCACTAATTTCGGCAAATTTAAAGAAAACACATCAAAAGGTGAATATCAGTATCCTCAAAGAGACTGAAACCTTGGATACACTTGTCTGGAAGTACTGCTTTCCTAATCTGTTTTAGGCAGTGTTTTCTGAACAGAAGAAACAGGTCCCTGAGATGTCCCTGAGTCTGTGCTTTGAAGAGGACTTTTCAGCGCAGCATGATGCCTTTAGGTCTTCATAATTCTCCATGTACCTTTAAAAGGTTAACAGATTTCAACTTGGCTGATTTGCAGAGGATCACAAATTTAGTTATCTGCATCATCTGGTTGTTTGAAGAGGGCTTCTCAGGAACCTTTAAATTCTCCAAATGTTTTCATCTGACTACAGGATGATGGTTTGAAAGGGGAGCATCCAAGTGTACCATGCTAAGGCCCCAGGTGCAGTACCTGAGCCATACAATACCATACAAGTGGGAATTAGTTCCTTTGAGTGTTGCTCCCCAGACCATGAGGAAGGGCAGGGTGAAAGTGTCCTTTTATGGTACTCAAAGAATAAGTTCTTTGCCTTCAGATAACAGACTTAGATGTCCAGCTGCAAGGTGTGTAGGTTGCCCTTCTGGAAGAATGTCACTAGTATGCAAGTCCACGCTTTGTTCCAGGATATGTAAAAGATTCCAACAAAAAATTAGAATATTTAAAATACATTGTACAGCCAGGATGCAAGCAATCGGCGTAGACTTTTCTAAAGAAGCAGATTAAGTGAGAGAGAAAAGTAATTGCTGAATGCTTGCAATCAGCGTAAGAAACAAAAGTTTTGAACGCACATTTTAAGAGGCAACTTTGGAGAGATTAAACTTTTTTTTTCAGTTATTGCTTCAGTTTGATTTTTTAAAATTACTTTATAATAGGAATTAAGACTCTGGAAGATCTCTCTTTATCTGCAGGCAGGTCTGCTTGAAAGTTTGAAAGATTGCTCTGCTCTTCTGGCCTAGGAGAGCAAGTGAAATGCTGGTACATGGACCACCTCTACACTCAAAATGTACTATTTTGAGTGAAAATGTACTGAGTTAGTATAACTAACTCAGGAAGCAATTGAAAAGATTGAAAAGTAAACTTCTATTTGTTTAATTTTCCTTGATTCTTCACTGATTGCAAGGGCTCTGTACATTTAACTCTGTAATTTTCTCAGCTGAGCTGTTGAACCTGTGTGACCTCAGTGTGCAGAGATGGCTATAAAGAGGGAAGATGGAAGAAGAAAGCAGCTAGGTTGCAGAGTCTGTTAAATGTAAAATAGAAGACGAGTGAGACTTTTTAAATTTCCAGCTTCATGCACTGTGTGGACAGGAAACTGTGCATTTTATTTATATGATTATATTAATTTTGGTTCAGAAGTTAATAGCATCATTCCCTTTGTGGGACCTGTCATGCCTTGAAACTAAATCATCCCCCACAGTGTAATACGAAAAGGGGACTGAGGACCCGGGAGAGCCATTTTCCTGTCATTAGCAAATTTCATCCTTATGTCTGGATGCCGAGTACACTGTCCACAGCAGAACTGAGTCTTTTTCCTAGCTGCAGAGAATATTGCTGCCTTTGAAGAGCACGCAATTTATCAATTATATATTCTGGGTTTTTTCTCCTTGGAGAGGATTGTCTGGGAATATTTTCATGGACAGAGCCTCCCTCCTTGTAATCTACTGCACCATAAAGGTACCTGAGCCAGAGCAAACCCTTGAGCTCATCCCACTGTGAGACATGACACTGTTGTGCCAGTCCCTCAGTCATATCTGGACTTGGCAGCTTTTGCATTGGGAAGTGTGGATATAGCTAATTTTCTTCAGCTGGAATGCTTCGCTCTGTGCACTCCCCCAGCTCAGCCTGGGGTTCATGGTGAATTGTGGGATGAAGGTTCATTTCCACTTATTCCCAAGGGTAAATGGAAAGGAGTATGGAGCAGTGTCCTCCTGAACCCATCAAGGCAAGAGTCACACTAGCTGCCAGCACCCCAGCAGGACTGGCAGGTGGCAGTCGCTGCACTGGTAGGGTAGTTTCAGCCTCGAGCAGTGACAAGAGAAGAGCAGAAGGGGCTTTGTGAGTGTTCTTGGTGGACAATGAATTCCCATCTGGATGGAGGTGGAAAAACATAGGAGCAACAGTGTCCTAGTCAATAAGGAACATAGGGATTGGAACCATGATGTAGAAAACACCATATCAGAGGCAAGATCTGGTAATCCTAGCCCTGGTGAATGAGAAAATATAGTAAGGAGACTCTTTTGGTGTCATTACACCCTGACAAAAGAAAAAGAGACTCTGTGTGTGTGTGTGTGTGTGTGTGTGTGTGTGTGTGCATGCTCACACACATGCACATATGCATGTTTGGGCATGCACTGTACATATGCCCAAATTGGGAAGTAAAGAATTCTGGAAAGAATAGGAAATTAATTTCCAAAGACATGAACTGAGGGATCCACTGCTCCCTGCCATGTATCTGGGAGTGGGAATCTGGAAGCCAGGTGACCTGCCACTAGCCCAGTGTGCGCTGGCCTTCTCTGTGTCTCAGATGTCCATCTGCAAGATGAGGGTATTGACTGAAGGGCTGTGAGATCCTAGAGTGAAAGGCACTGAATGCTGCACAGGAAGAAGCACCCAAAGTTTGTTTCTCTATAAACTCTCCCTCCTGTTTCTCTTTCCAGATGGCTGGGCTGGTGTCACCAATTAAAAACAAAGAGAACATTAGAGAAATGAAAGAGAGGAAAAGAAAGATATACAGAGCAGCAATTAGAGAAGAGACAGCTAAAATAGGTTCATGATGGCAGGGATTCCTTCATGTTTGAGAAATGCGTCTAAAGTGAAACTTTTCTACTGTAAAGGCAATTTCGTGTTAATAAATGGCTCCCCAAATTCTTTCCTCCTGAAGATAATATCACAAAACAAGTAGATCTGAAATAGTCAGAGAACAGCTGAGCAATTACAGATGGGTCTGCTCCAGGCAGAGGAAGCGCAGAAAGGTCGGCCTATTTATGGACCTTGTGTGTAGCTGGTTCACACAGAGTTAAATGCTTGGACTGCTATTTGTGCCTTTGGAAATCTTCCACAGAGTCTCCCCAGAGACATGTTTGTGAGAAGTTTGCACCAGCTTAGAATAAACTGGTTTAAAACAATAATGAATCAAAGCTATTGTGAACCCTTGTGTGACTATTTTGCAGTTCACCAAAGCTCATGGCCATAAGGAATTTAATCCAGAGGTATCTCCCTACATAAAGGCATATGATTTGTCACTGATTCAGCTGCACATGTGGACATTCTTAACGTGCTTTAGAAATGAGTTACATTGATTTACCACCATAAGAGAAATGGATTATAAAAATAGTAAAATTACAGAGTCCACCACCAAAAGTTAGAAAATTCTTCAATTAAGGTGCTGCAGTCTTTTATTATGAGATCACATCGTCTTCTTTCCAACGATGCCCTCTGCTCAGAGCATGGTGTTCAGTTACTGGTAAGTTTTTCAGTGTTTTTTGTTTTAATCCTCATTGTTCCGTGTGTGGTCCCCAGCCCTGTGTTACCAATCACTCCTCAGCCCTGAGTCCAAAGGCAAAGCTGTTAGTCCGTGAGTGGGCTTTTTACACAGCATGTTTTGTGAATATGTAAGTGCCAAGTTTAGGAGCCCAATGTTTAATAACAAATAAATAAATAAACAAATAAATGAATAAATAAGTGACTTCTTTCATGGCACACCCCCATCTTCAGAGCACAGCTCCCTCTGACTCAGAGCTCAGCTCTGCAGAACAGGTTTGGTCTTTCATCTTTGGCACACAGAGGAGGGAGAAATGTACCATTACTGACCACCTCCAAAAAACACCCAGCTGGAGTGATTTGACAGGCATTGCTGTGGAGTTCTGAGGCAAAAGCAAGGCTGGATTCCAGCTCTCTCAGGATGGCTTTCAGTTGTCTAAGCCATGATTCTCTTTCCCTCCCTCATCCTCTCTCTTTTTTTCACCAAGTGTCATGTTTATTTTGAAGGTCCTGTTTTCTTCAGCAGTTGTGCAAGGTCTGGTAGACAACAGCTCTTTTCATTATTCAGCTCCCTTTCATCACCAAAGCACCATCCATCTGCATATTGCATGAGATGGGTATCCTGGAGGTAAATGGCTGTGTTCATAATTAATCATTATAGTGTACATGCACAAGAAAATTGAACTGAAACTTCATGGCTGTCTTAGTTTTGGTCCCTCCTAACTTTTATATATTTGATTTTACAACCCTAATGATCTTTTAATGTAGTTTCAAAGTAAATTTCTTCATTTCTAAAAGTGCAAAATGAAAACCTGGGAATTTCTTCATAAAAAGCAAAAACTACCCTCACACGGACCATCAGGAGAGCTGGTTGGTTTGCTCACAGATCTCAGAAATGTAAAAGAATCACAGGGGTCAAACAGTGTGGTTTCATTCTGGCTTTTGCTTTTCATGTGACATATTGATAATTTTGATTCAAACTAAAACAAGATTTAAATCCACATGGAAAAATAAAAATTCCTCCTTTTCAAAGGGTTTGAACGGAACATTTAGATTTTTCAGGATTCTCACATTAATGAAAACGATTCAGCAGTATCAACACACGCTGGAGTTGTTGTTGGTGGTTTCTCCTCAGTCAGGTTTACATCTCCACAGCCCTCCCTGCCTCCTGCCTCTTGAGGGAGCAGCACAACTGGCTTTACTAGATAGGGGCCAATTTTATATATGGGCTGGGAGACAAGGAGGCAAACAGGCCCAGGACCTCTGCACCGATTTGCTGACAGAACATGACCCAGAAATCCTGGCTGGATCTCACTTGAGAAGGTTGGCAGTGTGCCCCTTCTCAGAGTGCTCAGGGTCCCCTTACCTTGCCCTGGGGTGCCACTGTCACCCACTCCTGCCCTGGGCTCTGTTGCCTACCTCGAGGAATGTGGTGCAGAGGTGCCCACCCAGCCCCATGCAGAAACAGCCCTGAGGTTGGCAGGACACAGAACTCTCACGCAGCACGTAACATGCACTGTGCAGCGCTGCCTGAGACTCCATGGTGAAGACCACTTTCCTGGTATGGAAGCACCGGATAAAACGATTACAGACACTTATTTTCTTTTCCTCTTCCAGGTTGTTTGTAACCCTGCAGCCTGCCGTTGCCCTGTTCCCATCTTCCCCTAACTTCTACCCCTCATCTCTACCTCCTGATCTCAGTTTTCAGTCACCAGCTGCTTCCTTCAGTCCCAGCCGACACTTCTATTTCTAGCATCCTCTCTCAGCCTCTCCCACAATGCTGTCACCCAGGCCTGTATCTACTCCTCCACCTGAGCTCCCACCACTGCCGATCCTAAACTTTAAAGTACCAACTTCTTGGTGAAAGCCCTGTCATGAATTTATACAAAGGATGAAGCTGCATTTTTCTGCCTAGTCTATTTCCTGGGACATTTAAAAAAAAAAGAACAAATGAACCTGAGCAGCATCCCCAGTGAGGGAGAAATCTGTTCCAACCACTCCAACCCTGACCCAGGTTCAGCACAGTTCATTAAAAGAGAGAGAAGGAAGATGTTATAGGAAGAGCAGAGCAACATTTAGTGTAGGCATCCTTTCTAGCTCTGGCTGCAATATTCCCATGTGACCTTAATTTCCCAAGGCAAGTGAAAAGAGAGGTAATATAGTAGATTACCATCTCAGTTTATGCTGTCCTATTCTAAGGAATAGAGGGCTGTATCTAGAGACGTGGTCATGCCCAGCAGTAACCACTAGTCTGTTCACTATTGAATAAAGATGAGCATAAATGGGTTTCTTATCAGTGAGGAAAGTCAGAGGTTGCTGCCTGTGAAGCCTGTCCAGAAAGCACGCAGTATAGTTGCTACTCTCCAGCTCCACAACAACGTGTCCCTCTGTATTTCTTGTGTACTCCTGTATCTTGCTGTGGATTTTCAAAACCCATTAATAGTGCTGGAAGTAAGTAGCCCTTTCCAACAAGAGAGGAAAGAAAGGCTTTGATTCCCTTCATCCTGTCTAGTTTGTCACCTGTGACATTACGAAAAGAAAAGCCTGCTGTTGCCCATTTTGTGCTGCGCTCGTATATCTCTTTGTATGTGCGTACATGCATATGTGGATGAATGTGATTGCGCATGCAAGAGTATGTGTGATAACATCATCCAGATGCCGCACCATACTGTTGGATTATGTCAGTCTCACCCAATGAAGCACACTGAGCAAATGCTAATAGTTAAGAGCTAATAAACACCACACTAGAAGGTCAGTGCTGAATCGTTTGGATTGTGCACATGGTTCTCGGATACTTTCCCCCAGTATTTCCCTGTAGCCATAGATAGGCTGTGTAGCTGCAGATCTCCCTGTAGGAAGGATTTTTAAAGCCCTGCGCTTTACTGAGTCAGCTGAATATGTTCAGAAAGAAACAGCCTTGATCCAGTTGGACAGCACTATTGGCAGAAAGCAGACTTCACAGGTTTCAAAAGGATGCTCTCAGTGAGAGTTTCCATGTTTTTTATATGGTTGGGTCAAAGCAAAAAAGAGATGTGACACAGAGGTTAGAAATGGGAGAACATGTAATTCCTTGTCTTCTTCATTTTATTTCTCTGTACCTTCTTAGCTTTGCTTTCTTTCTGGTCCCTGTACATGACTGATAATCACAGTAGACTTCAGGCTGTGCTCCTGTCTTGACAGTGCAATCTATATGTAAATCAAGTGAAAATGTCTTGGTTACTTGCATGATAAAGTGCTCTCTGCTTTGCTGTCTGCTATCCTTTTGACCACCTGTAGCAGTTAATAAATTGGAGTCTTTGTTGACCAAATCACTGCCCACTTCCTCCCTTTAGCTGACCCTCTTGTGAACTGCAAGGAGTTCCTGTTGAGACCATAGATGTAGTTAGAAGTTGGCCACACGGTGCTGGAGACAACTGTGGAAATAATGAAGACATTGAGAGAGTTCAAAAGAAATGTCTTGGATCAGTAAAATCATTTTGCATCAATATCCAACTATTCATTTAACCCCAGACCTCAACTCCTTCTGCTTTAGGATTATTTAACCTTTTAGCCTTTCTGAAATTTGGGTGGATGTCAAGAGAAATAAAACACTTCACTCCTAGAATACCAGCAGATACTGTTAAAGTTCTAGGACCAATATTGAATCAAGATTGATGTACCTTCAAATGTGATCTGTGTTGAGAATTGAGCTCCAACTACTATTAAGTTCAAGGCAACTTTCTGACCACAGAGGCAGTTTGTGACCCATGTTCAGAACAAGCTCTTCTGTCTTTCTGGTGCTCCTGTAGAAGTGGTGCTCTCCCTCCTGCCCACCGTGTGTTGCCCTGATGTAGGGATGAGGCTGGGAACAAGTATGTTATAAAATCATAGAATCATAGATCATAGAATCATAGAATGGTTTGGATTGGAAGGGACCATTAAGATCATCTAGTTCCAAACCCACTGCCATGGGCAGGGACACCTTTTATTAGACCAGGTTGCTCAGAGCTCCATCCATCCTGGCCTTGAACACTTCCAGGGATGTGGCATTCACAGATTCTCCGGGCAACCTGTTTCAGTGTCTCATGACCCTCACAGTAAAGAATTTTTTCCTAACATCTAATCTAAGCCTACTCTCTTTTAGCTTGAATCCATTCCCCCTTGTCCCATCCCTATCTGATCAAAAGTCCCTCTTTGTCTGTTTTGGAGACTCCCATCATGTACTGTAAGGCCACAATTAACCCACCCCAAACCTTTTTCTTCTCCAGGCTGAACAAACCCAATTCTCTCAGCCTCTCCTCATAGGAGAAGTGCTCTATCCCTCTGACCATCTTGATGACTGTCCTCTGGACTTGCTCGAAGAGGCTGATGTCCTTCCTGTGCTGTGGACCCCAGAGCTGGATGCAGCACTGCAGGTAGGGTCTCACAAGAGCCGAGTAGAGGGACAGAATCACCTCCCTCTACTTTCTGGCTGCACTGCTTTGGATGCAGCTCAGGGTGGGGTTGAAGACAACTATTCAGGATCAAGGGGGATGGGAGCACACAGTGGAAAGACTCGAACTGAAGTTGAGACAATAAGAGATTCTTATAGGAGAAGTCTCTCAAGAGGACTGCTATGAAGTTCAGATGAGGAACTGGGGACTTGAAAGGAAAGAGAAGAATGAACAGCTGATAATGATTACTCCTCTGAAGTTTCATGATGTAGTTTTAGTAGGAAGGGTCTACCTTGGCTAGTGATCCAAAATTTAGGACTCTTCCCACCCCTTACTAAGATCATCTCCATTTCCCAAGCAATTTGTCCCACAAGACAGCTTTCAGCCTGTATTTATGAAGCTAAGTTGGCCAGCAAGAATCTCATAATAGAAATTATCTAACTAGTCCTACAGGTGGAAAAACACAGCTCTGCATTAACGCAGACGTGCCAGCAGCCATAAATAACATGTGAGTGTGCAAACATGCATTTTTAACCTACAGAAATGCCTTATCCCTCAAGACCAGTAAAGGTGCTTTGATTAGCAAATGCAACATGCATTCCTTATGGGTAGATGCCCTCACTTAATCTGAACCCTGTAGACCAAGATGCTCACTGCTTTTGTGGGGTCTGTCCACACCTTGAGAAGTTATTTCACCCATGAGAGATGTGGTTAAGGTCAAGAGCTCTGTTCTCAGGTTAGCAATTTCATAGCTTATAAAGGCAGAAAGAGCTTCAATGGTCATCTGGTCTGGTCTCCCCTCCCACATAGCACATGACAAATAATGCCACCAAGTGAATCATGCCTTAACTTCAACAACCTGTAGCTGAACCAAAGCATATCTTCTTAAAAAAAAATAAATAAAAAGAGTGATTTATCCTTGATTTTAAGACCCAGTTGATGGAGAATTTACCACATAGTGCAGTAGTTTTCTTGAGAGTGTTAATTATTCACAGGGCTTTAAACAGGCATGACATTTCTTATTTGATTTCTTTTGGTCTTGATTTTACTTTGTCTTTGCTGGATTCAGCAACCTCGTCATGCTAGAAGTATTATTAACAACGTCTGAATCAATTTTTTGCTTTACAACAGATTTTATAAAAATTGTCTCACTTTAAAGCACTGGCATCTGAATCTGACTTTCAGGGACCCTTTCCCCTGTCTGTGTTCCTCCTATACCAATATACTTCCATCCCACTCCTGCAGCACAACCATGCCACTACGGAGGGATAAATTTGGCAGGACCAGCACCAACAGCTGAGCTTCTAGCATTGGACAGTGGTAAGAGGAAGAGTTATTTAGTTCTTCAGATTTTATTTGTGATTCCAGTGACTCCGTTCTTTGTCTTGTCTATGGTGGGGCAGATGTAGCCTGACTACTGACTGAACCATGCTGTCAGCAAAGTAGTCTGGATGACACATTATTTGGCAGAAGTGTCTCAAAAGTAACCCGGGGAATGGACAGACAGAACTGGTGCTGTGAATGTCGACATCTATCTTTCAGCCCCAAAAGAAGGAGAAAAAGCACCCACATTTGAGAAGCTGGAATTTTATGTGGGACAAAGTGTTCTGAGGTTTTCCCTTTTTAATTAATCAAAATATGTCATTTACTTTTGGATTACCACTGACCTGCACTTGTATGCTGTCATGGAGCTGCACTTCCTCACTGTTGTCTTCTTCAGCCTGTGTCCCAGGACTGGCAGATTTGCACCTGCAGAGTGTCCTCAGATTAGGATGTCAGCAATGCAGCCTAGACCTGAGGCTGCAGAGGCACCTGTAGGTCTGACGTCCTGCTTTTGGGCACCACACCAGCTCTTTGGGCTGCTTGATATGGTCTCCCTATTGATACTGTTTGATTTGTCTGGTCCCCATAAAAAGAGCTGAAAAGCCCATTTGTGACTGACCTCATGTAATGCATCATGGTGCTCATGTGGATAGGAGCTTCTCCTTGTTGTAGTGGGGTTCCACAGGAGATACACTCTATTCAGTACACAGGGATAATTTGGCTCATAGCAAACACTGGTGATCTAGGTCCCACAAACTGTAATTGTCCGGGGATTGCAGTGTTGCAGAGCTTACCTGCCAGTCGCCCCAAATGAAATGGGGTATCCTGGTTTTATAAAACAAAAATCAAGGATTTTCTCCAAGGTGGAGTTTTCTGGTGAAAACTGTTCTTTAGAGATGATTCTCTGTTATTCGATAAAAAGGAATCACCTCAGCAGAAAGGTCACAATCATCCATACACACACCATAGGTGGTGGTGTGGCTGAACAGCTGGGACTTTCCTTTGGGAACTGACAACACACCTCTGCCACACAGGATAGCTGAGAGATCTTGTGCTATTCAAGGTGTACTGTTGGGTGAGGCTCTTCATGGCTAGAGGTAAGTTTGGGGGTTACTTATTAGAAGTTCCTCCATAGTTTTTTAAGGGCGGAGATGATAATTATTTTGCCCCTGAAAATTGCTGAGCCAGGCCACTCAGTGCGGCTGCACTACATTCAAGTGCTCTACATTCAACATGCTTTTTGGTACCTATGCAGCTGTCACACAGACAGCTCACCACTTCTCTTCCAATTGATCTTCACCACAGGGAGCTGACTTAGCATCTTAAATGCTATCACACATTTCTGTATGATTCACAAACGACACTATACTTCCCTTGCCCCCGTGGTAGTATGTGTTTCTAGTCAGCTGCAACCCGGAGCCTGAAATAGGGAAGAAAAAAAAAAAGAAAGGAACAGGCAAGTCTGTTAATCCACCATGACACATACACCTTGATTTTATTTTATTGGAGGGATTTTATAAGGGCTATTATCTCCTGGTTTACATAATCCAACACTTCCCTTAGGGCAATCAAAATTGAGATTCATGTGACTTGGAGTTTACAATCCAATGCAGCTGGTAAAACTGGGATTCAGATTCATGACCGCAAAGGCAATCCTACTGCACACACACTAAGAAGAACAAAAAACAGAGAGAGAGAGCGAATAAGAAAAGCTCCTATGAAGTGATCTATCATATTGTCTGAGCAGGAGTGTTTGAGAACTGGTATCATTAAACTTCAGCTAATTTGATTCAAAGGTTACATGACCTCTACTAAGTGAGGGACTCCCTTTCCTTGCTGTCTTTGTCTGTTCTTAATAATTTAGCCAGCAACAAGGTAAGATCCAGGACTGACTTTTTCTGCTACAAACATGATTTCAGTCCAAGTATTTTAGCACCTGAACTCAAGTGAGGATAATAAATGTCAAAGAAATATTTATAGCTTGGTATATGGAGAATTTCCAGTTCCCTATACTGCAATAACACACATCCATCTGCTAACAGCATTAGAGCTGCAGTTTTAAAGCAGATAGTGCCTGAAAATAGAAGGCTACAGTATGCATAGATAGCTGTTGCATTTAAGTGTTTGATATTAAGCTGATAATTAAATTAGAATTCAATTATCCAGCCTTGGGAAGCTATTTGCTTCCTGGATTCAGGCCCACACAGAAATTCAAACTGAGCTCTGTGCCTCTTCCACTCTTCTGTGTTCCTTTAACTGAAATCCATTCCTGCAATACCCAGCTAAGGAGACCAAATGTACAGACAAATAAGGTTAAAGAGGAATAATTGAAATTTAGTAGTGGAAAAAAGACTTCTTATCCCATCCAATACAGCCCTCCAGCTAGTACAAGTGAATTATTGTTCAGGGCTTCGTCAGGTCTAGTTTTAACTGACTGCAGTGATGGAAGCTCCATCTCTTCCTTTGGGAGAAAGCTGCACATTTGAACAAAGCCCTCTGCTAGCAAATATTTCCTGATCCTAAGCCTGTATTTTCCTTCTTTTTTTAAGTGATCCCTTTAATGCTGGTTTGGTCCAAGATTTTTTCCTGGTGAACTCAGCTCTGTGATATCTGGAATGCTTACTGGAATGTATGTCTTTTCAGCCCTAGATTATGGTTTAAAACCTGCCCTAAGATCACAGTGGATGGAAGTTGTGGTTTTAACATTATTTCAGGTCTGTGTGAAATGGTTGAGGTGTGTAGTTCTGTCCTAAAGGTACAAAACAAAACCAAGGGCACAAAGCTGCTCCATTCATTCTCTGTGATTCACATGCTGGTGGGAGATAAAAAATCCTTTTGTGACTTGGAGACATATTAGGCAGAAGAAAAAAGTGCCTGGGCTAAGGTGGCCTGAGAGGGCTTTTGCTCTTGCTGCATTGGATGTAACTGAGAGTATCAATGTGATTTGAGCAGCCTGGTCTAGTGGAAGGTGTTCCTGCCAGTGGTGGAGAAGATTTGAACTAGATGATCTTTAAGATCCATTCCAACCCAAACCTTTCTATGATTCTGTGATTATCACCCTTCTTTGCCCTCTGACAACTCTCACACAAAGTAAAAATGCAGGCCTAGTGATCTTGGCAGAACTGGGGTCTTTTTCACTTATAAAGGATATCTGATTGTGGAGTTTTGAGATCCAAGATACCTAATTGAATGAGTTCCTCAGTAATGAAGGGTTTATCACCTTTGATTGCAACAGAAATCAGAGCTGGAGACCCGCAAAGAGACTGGTTGAAATGAAAACATAGAGTTATGCAGATGTTAACCTTTTTAGGACAGCTGGTGCTCTATGGGTAGATGTGGAAAATTATGGGAAGTGATAGAGGCAAACAGCCTCTGCTCTGGGGTGGAGATGTGGTGCTGTTGTGGGGGGCAGTGTGAATCTGCATCAGAGCCCCATGCTGCACCTCTTGGGACAGCCAGCAAGAAGAGCACTGCTGGGGTCTGTGTGGTCTGAGATGGGCCACCGTTTCAGTAGCACTAGCTTCAGCCTAATTTTAGGACAGTTTATATGGGTCCTCAACATGTCAGGGTCAGTGATGCTTCCCAAGGGGGCACCCCATGCTGGGGGACCACAGCACCTCAGTGGAGCTGACCACAGGGCTGAGAACATGCTCCCAGTGTCAAACCAGTGTGACATTTGGGAAGTCCAGCTCAGTCACAGGTTGTGACTTTGCATTGTGCTCAAATATTTTGTGTGACACAGTTCTGGCTCGTTTCAACACTGCAAAGGCCAGGCTGTGTGTCTCCAGGGGGTGGGTGGAAGAACAATCTGACTTTTTTTTCCCCAGATGGTGGTGGGGGACATTTACCTAACCACTGCCTTACCTCTGAAGGGAAGAAGAGAGAGAGATAGAGGACAAGAGCAAGAGAAGTTCAGTGCAGGACAGCAGTCCAGGGTTCAAAGCTGTCGGTATTGATGTGCCAGTGATGGTCAAAAAGCACCATTGGGGTCAAACTCAGCATTCCAGCCGAGATAATTCCATGATCCTCCTTTCATCACATGGTTTTCATCACATTGGAAAGCCTGCATCACCGTTGGAGTGACACTGGAGGCTCATTCTGAGGAGATGTGGCATTGTCTTAGAGGGATGAAGGTTTCGTTCTCCATTCCTTACTCAATTTCGTACTTTCTTACAGGATGAGGGAATACCAGAGGACATTTCGTCAGTCTCTTCCCTCATGGTCTAGGAGAGTTGGCAGCATATCTACTCTGTTACTCCTCCTTGCCTCATCCTCAGTACCTGGTTGATGGTGCAAATGAAAGTCTCACAACAGAAATGTTAGCGTCTGCTCTTGTCTCTCCCTCTCCCAGCCAAATCAGCAGAACTGCTGAACAGCTTTGTTCTGCAGTTCCTCTGGAATGAAAAATGGTGGCTGCTGTCTCTGTCTCAAATGTCAGGAAAACCTCCAGGTCCCTGTTATACATATAAAGAAAGGTTATGCACCTTGAGGACTGGCAGGGTTAGGTCATGCAAATGAGATTTTGCTCTTAAACTTACAAACAAGGGCTTACTCGGTGACTTATCCCTGCTTCTTGCTCCATCTCTTGGTCATTTCTTCACTACCTGCAGTCTCCTTGTAAGGCACATCTTATTGAAAATTATTCTGGGCTTCCTCTCTCTGTCTCTCTCAGGAATTGTATTGTTATGGATTATTTTAAAGTTGAAATATTGTTGATTGTCTATGCTTGGTTTCACGGTTTAGAATACACTTTGCTGTATGCTGTGCTAATTAGCACGCCTTTATCAATAGAAGGGCTTGAACAAGCTACTGCAGCTTGGCAAAAGACAGCAGATAATTCGAGTTACCTTGATGAACAGCATTTTAAAACAAAGCAAAACAAAACAAAACAGAATAAAACATAAAACCCTTCTTGGTGAACCAGACCATACCTAAAGCATGATTGTCTAGCAAACAGTGCTTCATGTGAAATCCAGCAGACAAAGTGCAGGGTTTCTCCAAATTTTCTGTGATCACAGTCACACTATAAAAATCGTTGTGGATTCCTATTTCAAGAGGTAACATAAGATCCTATAAGCTGAAAAGCTGCAACACCACAGCTCTAGTAAGGGGCTTTGGAAGACTTTGCCTGCATTTCTTAAGTCAAGACCTGTTTCATATGGGGACAACTTCAAAATACATCACTGCTGAGTATGTGAGGAAGCAGGCTGAAAATGTGCCTTCTGCAGGAATTTGTGTGGGTAAAATTTGATCACTCTGATGTTCATGGGAAATGAATGAAGAAGCAGTATAAGCATGGCCACAGTGAATTAATTTGGAAAGTTACTCAAATTCTAGCCAAAATTATTTTTTTCAGCTTCTGTCGAGCTTTGCTGCAAGTCCAGTTGTGTAAAACCATCTGTTCTTTTTCAGAGCAACCTTATTAAGACCTACTGATAATATTTCACCCCCTTCCTATACAGAATGTTTCAGTCTTTATTGCAGTCCTTTAAATGTGAGGAGCTGCAATCTTGCCATACTGTTTGCACTCAGAAAATACGATGAGTAAATCTGTCATCTGTCCTTGAACAGAACAACTCCTTTCTCACACTGTCTTCCCTATTTGAAATAAATTCCTGTTGTGCTTTAAACTGTTACTTATTTTTGATTGGCATAAATTAATGCCTATGCTGTGATTTATAGTAGATCCCATGTTAGAGTTATATGTCTGGTAATTTCTCTCATAAAATATGTTCCTACTGTATGTGTACAGGTGAAATGTGTCCCAGAGACTGCCTGTTGCCAGCTGTACTTCCTTGAAACATTAGCTCAGAAAACCACTTTGTATACTGAAAAGCTCTTTTAAAATTATTCAGCGTTCACATACTTCTTCTGAAGAAAAATTCTAATCAAAACAAAATTAATTGCTTTATTTCACATCATGTTGAAGTTTTCATTTAAATTGGATTCCTATAGAGAAATACATTTTAGTTTTTGATCCTTGCTTCTTTTCACTTCCCTTTCCCTGTGTAAAAGGAAGAGAGAAAAAAGAGGAGGAAAAATGATAAATACACCTATATGAAAAATACAAGAAAGCACCAGAGCAATTTTTCTTATGATTTTGTTTTTTTTCAAAGGCAAAAGCAAAAAAGAAACTTGTCTTCCAAGAAAAGAAAGAAATATGTCAAAATACTCCACCTTCTCAGGTTTCTGAATTGTTAAAAATTCCTTCTGAATGGGAAGGGAGGGAAAAAATTGGGAAAGAAAAAGCAAAGAGGAAGTGACAGCCTAATTATCTAATATCTGAGAATTACAAAACAAAAAATGCAGCAAAAATGACCACACAGAATTAATCCAGGGAGTTGTACATTAAAGATATATTTGCAAATGAAGATTGTTTCTAGACAGAAACTTTCTTGACAGAAGTATATTTTTTGGCAGGAAAAGAAGTATACATTTCTGCTCCTTTGATCTGAAATGAAAGGATTTTTTTTTTTTTCAGAAAACCTTTTCTCCATTGAGCTTTCTGAATCTTAAAACAACACCTTCTCTGTTTGATCTGATTATAAATATGTTGTATATTTCTGGAATGGATTTGTCTCAAAGGACCACGCAGAAAGCATAGCATATGCATGTGAATATTCTCTAGGCTGGGCTGCCCAAAGCAACCCCATGCACAGGATAGCACAGACCTGCACAGAAGGAAGACTGGGAAAAAACTTAACCAGAGTAACTGAGAAAAACTTCTCTTACCACTGGCATCGTGAGGTCTTTACTTTCCGCTAAGCCCAGCAACGAGCTCAGTCTCTGAGGTCTCATTGAGAAAATCTGTGAGCAGTAACCACCTGATAGGCATTTTATCTGTCTGAGCATAAACTGCTTAATGGGTTCTGCTGGGATTTGAAACTGGTTACTTGAGGTCTCTCTTCCTCAAGCTGGTTGCTTAGGTTGCTAAACCGTTCCTAGCAGCCTTGGGGAGGTCACTGTTTTGTCTGCTTATGGCGCAGTCTCAGCTGAGCAAATGTCTGTGTGTGAGGTGGGATGTCTGCTGTTCACAGCACATCTGAAAGGACTGGGCCACAAATTTTGCAGCTCCAGCCCATCTTTTCTCCATTGGTCCTGGCAAAAGCGAAGGAGCATTTAACTCCTTTCCAAACACCAGTGGTATTTTTCCGCCGTTGCTGCACTGCATGGAGTGTGCAGCGGTTCATTGACTGGAAAGCATCCAGAGCACGGGAAGAAAAGTTTTTCTCCCCCATCCTTCCAGGAGCAGGAAATGGGAGAATGCCCAGGGCATTGAAGGGTGATGGGCTCTGACCTTCAGATGGGTGGCTGGTGTCAGTCTGCCCAAAGCTATGGAGCTGTCATTAGCAATTCCTAGCTTTTCTGAAACTGGACCAGATTGTCCTCATCTTCTGACTGCTTCCCTTGCTTCCTCCCATTTTCCGTGTTCAGGTGGTCTGTTCACTGTGGAGATGGTGGTACACAGGGCTAATTAATGCCTGTGCCCCCTGCTCTGACACCTCCCCAGCTGAGAAGCTTTCCTCTGCAATGACAACCATAACAGAAGATCTCCTTTCTAGTTTGGTCAAGGGTGGAAGCTGAGCTCATGTTTGTATACCCTGGCTGTCGAGATGGAAAGTGTGAACTTTACAGAAAACTAAACCTGCAGAAAAGAAGAATGGTGGAAGGGGAGGGGGTCACTCTGGAGAAAGAGAGGCTTGCAGATGGAGATCCCATTATGTTCAGACCTCACAGTGTCTCCCCACTCATTCATGCCAAGCGCAATGTGGGCTGGGTGTGAGGCAAAAGTCTCCAGGCTTAGCCAAGGAAAGAGGCCCCAGCATGTGTTGCTGTGCTTAGCACTGGAGTCAGTAGGGACGCTGGCCAGCTGCCAGTCACACTGGCATGGCTGTTATTAGATACCATTGTGTTAAGCTTAGCACTTTTTGCAGGCCAGAGAAATTCCTTTTGTGTTTTCCCATACTCCTGACACATTTAGAAGAGTTTTGGCTTCAGAGAGAAAAGGCACAAGTAGTATAAACAAACTCCTATCATCCAATGGATATGGATAGGGAGAGAAGGTTGAGGCAAGATGAAATCACCCTTGCTGAAGTCAGAATGGGTTGGGGTTCATTAACTATCAAGCTTGGGTTGACATTTTATAAATAACTGCACAGGGAAAGATATTCCCTGAATTTGCCTTTTTCAGATGGTACAATTAGATCACTTGAGCAAATTGCAAAAAGAGAAGCAGCTAATTAGAGCTATGAGGAGCTGCACAGTGGCCATGCCAGTTGGCTTGTGTTGACCTGCTTGTGTCTGGAAAGTCAGTTTGAATAAACTTTTAGTGCTTCATGATTTTTCTTTCTTTAAATAATGCGATTTTATAGCCTAAGAAGAGCCAGTACTAGTGGAAGAAAAGGAATAGTAAGTGTGCAAACTTTCCAGCATTCCTCCATGAGGCAACCCTCACCTTTCCCAGCCCCAAACGCCACACCAGCCAGCTGACAGCACATAACCCCCCAGGACACTTTCAGCTCGCAAAGTAGAATTTACAGATCCTAAAATCTTGGACGTTTTTTACGACCTTTCTTTTCTGTTGAGGACTATGGTGAATTAAACTAAGACAGATAGTCTCAGAAACCACACTGCTGCTCATTCCTTGTGGGTTAACCTCCTCTGTCACCAAGGCAGTGTTAACAAACTCTTACAACTCCCCTATTTAGTACCTACCAGAGCTAGTCTTCTGGTAGTAAGTCTATTGGACTTTTAGCCCTAAGGAAACCAGTCTCTGGGTGTATGCTTTTTGCCACTTGCTGGGGAAGGTCATCTTCCATGGTTTAGGGAGTGACATGTTACTCTATGAGTCCCAACATGAGTCTTTGCAGTCGAATAAAGGACTGGGCTACAGCTTCCATATAGCTGCAGGCATAGCAGGGCAAAGGTGTGTGTCGTGGGAGGAATTTGTATGGGGTCCCAAGAAGAGAACTGGAGATCTGATGTATGTAGGTGGGGTTGAGGACACCCTGCTACAGTATTAATTTCCTACATTGGGCAAAAATCCCTTTCCTCTAGATGTGCAAATACAAGATGCAGGAATAGCACTGTCAGTGTCAAAGGGCATTAGAGGCTAAGAAAGGAGGCAAGATGAGAAGGCTTTAGTATTAAGAGTTGGGGAAAAAAACCTTGGGAAACATTTTCAGCAATTCTATTCAAAGCTCTTTTGTTAGTTCTCTTTATAGTCCTGAGCTAGTAAATTCATGCTTTCAGGATCCGTCCCCCGCCTGCTTTGTGAATTATTCCATGAAGTCCTGTGAAGCTCCTTGGATAATTTTCATGGCTCACGGTGTGGCACATCTAATCATTTCCAAAGCTATCCACTTTTAAAGCACTTCCCCATGAAATGCTCTGCCAAATACAAACAGTACAGATGGAAGATTTTCATGCCAAATATCTACCTAATGATGACTTTGGGAGGATGGTTCAACTATTTCAGCTAAACTGGAACAACAGTTTTGAAACATCAAATTAGAGGGAGAGATATTTCATTAAGAAAGTCTGAACTTTCAAATAAGGGTCTGAAATTTGGCATAAGGCTGGTGCCTTTATATATGATATGTGCTTTTGCTTGTCCTAAGTTTGACCAACATACTAGCCCCTAAATTAGTAAATCTGTGCTTCCTGAATATGAGTTTTTTCAGACATTGACAACTTTGTCTCCTGAAGACCCAATGTTTTCTGGGCATGCTCCTGACCCCATAGCTCCAGTGTTGTAGAATGACTGGGAGGGTTCCACTTCTTCTTCCCCTCTCCCCTACTTTCTCCCCTCTTGCCTGCTTCCAGCTTCTTTTTTTGTGTCTTCAGTCACAGGGTTCAGCAGGGACTAGAGAGCTGTTTAGCATCTCAGTCTAGAGGCAGCCCTTGATATGCCCATGGCCTCAGCCTTGCTGTGTGGAAAGAATAGAGATGGTTTCAGGAGAAGGGCACAGGCTGTGGATTGGGAGTGGGGGTGGGGGAAACAGTGGATCAAGTGAGTATACAAGTCCACAGTTCAAATGACAGACTGAGAGCCTAATCATCCTGGTGTGATAGATGACTCAAAATCTCTCTCCTTTTTTTTTTCTTTTTTTTGGTTTTGGTTTGGGGTTTTTTTTGTTTGGGTTTTTTTGTTTGTTTTTGTTTTTCAGTTCCTACACTATTTCTTATTACGAAAATCCATAATGTATAAAGGATGTCTTGTTACATTTCTCTACTTTTTTTTTGCTTTGTGCTTCTCAGGTCCTGCGCCAATGTTGTGAACATCCTGCACAAGAAAGTTCTTCTCATGGCTCATCCTGGATACCTTCTGATGTGGGGCTTTCTGGAAGGTGATGGATGTAGGCATTCCATGGGAAAATGAATTTGCAATCACACATTGATATTACATAAGCAGCTCCCAATTTTGTGTCCTTGGTTTTCAGTCCTTGGACATTTTTAATATGGATATGAAAGTGTGATTTTAATAATATTATCGAGTAGACTTATGGTTTTGGGGAAGTAATTTTAAGCCTCAGCTGTAGCACTATTTTCAAGTGATGTTTAAATGTAGCTGAACGAAGGTGCACAGACCTAGGAGTTCATAGCTCCATCTTGAAGTGTATTATTAATACTGTGTATTCAAGCAGAAGTACATTTTGAAACAGAAATAATCTTGTAATTTCCCTAAAACTTAGAAAACTCATAATCCTCATTAAAAGACCCATTGTTATGCCATTTCCAAGTTTAAAGCTGATTTCTGTGTTAATCTCTCCAGCACCCTAGGGAAGACATACTACTCTTTCCTTCAAATACAAGAATTAAAAACTTCCATTTTTAATTCCACTCAATATAGATGTGCTTTGGTCCACTGAATAAAAATCTCAAGGATTTATACATATGTTAGAGGTGCTTTGTAAGAGAAATCGTTTTATAGTTCTGTCTGTCATGTTCCTACTTGCAGTCACTGTAAATCTGTGCCAACTTTGAGACTATAATCCTCCTCAGGTGCTCCAAGAATACTGGGGAATTTGAGAGCCGTGGATTGTAAAAAAAAATCTGGAAAGGGTGCACAGCCAACTTGCCATTGTCTCAAAGTGAAATATGGCTGATGATGAAATCTGATGGTAGATTGGAGA
Organism: Sclerurus mexicanus; assembly: GCA_013396755.1. Taxonomy (NCBI): domain Eukaryota; kingdom Metazoa; phylum Chordata; class Aves; order Passeriformes; family Furnariidae; genus Sclerurus; species Sclerurus mexicanus. The sequence continues at coordinate 636,649 of VWZF01000182.1, read as the reverse complement.
GGAAGCTGTGACCTGACTGCAGAGAAGATATATCGCACGCTGGAGAATGTTCCAAGCCACTAGGATGCGAGTCAGGAATGCCCCACCCATCCTACATTATGCTGTGCAGTCTGGGAGGGACAGCCAAAGGTAATTCGTTTGTCTTTATTGCTGCTCAAAAGTTGGACTTTAATGCCTGACTTTGCAGGAATTAGAGGGGAGTCAGCCTTTCTGTATATCCCAAATGTTGCTTTTAGCTGTTTCAGACACTGTAAGTTCTCCTTAGATTTGCTCAAATGTGTATTTTCCCAGTGGAAGAGCATGAATGTCTGTGATATCGCAATACAAATAACAGCTGAGAACAAATTACATCAGAAACTTTTATCCATACCTTTGCTACCTGGTAATGATTGAAAAATAATCAAAAATAAGCAGAGCAGTGACAAATCCTTTTAGAAAATCTAAAGAGAGGAGCTCAGTTCAGTGTAAGTTATAATTAGGGTTTCTGCTAATTCACATGTACACAAGAATAATTCCTAGACAGTCAAGTAAATGCTCTCTTTGTTAAAAATTATAAAATGCAGCTTAAAAACTTAATTATTCCTGGATTTGTGAGCATTTTTCTCTTGTTGTTTTTATATCATCTTTGCAAATTTCATGTCTCAATGTAGTCATGAAGCACATCCAGCATGGTACGATTGAGGTCAGTAATTATACGCTATGAAGTTCAAGCAGATTGCAAATAATCTACTATGTGAAAGAAATAAGTTTCTCATTATTCTTCAAGGATAGACTAAATGAGCAATAGCCATGTAGCAGCTTGTATCTAAATTACTGAATCACAGTTAGTAATCCTGTGGCTGATGTTGTCATATTAAAAGCTAAATTAAATTTTCCGAATTATTAAGGAAAAAAACCAAGTTCCATGGTTTGATATGCTTAACGGTGGCTAATGTAATTAAGACTGTAATGGATTTCAGTTACAGAAAATGTCAGGAAATAGGGAAATACAATGAACACTGCACAAAGGACTATGCATAGTTCAGTCTGGAACTCCCCAGAGATAGGTTCCCAAGTCCAGGGAAAGATCAACATATCATGAAATTAGTTCCAAAGTGCTTTCTAGAAACATTTGTGTCTCTGCCTTGAAATTGCTTTGCTATCCTTCCTAGTTATAAAAAAGTTCAGTCAACCATTCAGAGATTAGAAATACCCTTGTTAAGTGAGCAAGTATAGGCTACTGAAAGTGAGACAGCAAAGCAAAGAGTTTTCAGGGTAAAAACAGCCAGAGAAGTATTTAACAAGCAATTTAATACCCATCAAAGGTCTTTATGGGTGAAAGAGTACCTTGTTGACTACTCTTCTTGTCATACTTTGCCTGGATGTTTTCTGCAACATAATTGGGCAAAGAAAGAAAACGATGATGAAGTGTGGACCATCAAGCCCTCAATGACGACTGTGCTTAGGTTGGTTGTTCAGACTGTAGAGGCGTGTCCAGAACATGACACTAGAGGGTAGCGTGATGCTCAAGGGAGGAAGGTTATGCAGCATGTCACAGACTTCAGCTACACCGGGGAGGGGGGGAAATGAGTGGAAGCTGAGAGGTGTGCATTGTTCAGTCAGAGTCAAGCAAAACCAATACGTCAAAGTGCACACTGTGATAATCTGATGGAAGAGGAAAAAATGCAAAAGGAATGTCTCCTACCACTTTACTAAACATTGTATATTCCAACAGAGCACCCATAGCATGGAGGAGAAGCTAACAGTAGCACTACAGAGACGGCTGTTTTGTAGGACCAGTGGCTGTTCTTCCTGTAACTCAAGTTGAATGGACTTTCCAACCAATAAATAAGACATACTTTTGTACTGGACACTGATGGTCAAAGACTATCTACACATATGTAGGTGCTTAAAACATAGTGGTTTTATCTCCATTGAAAAGTACATAAATGAACTAGATTTTTAAGTTACAGAACTAAAGTTTAGAAAAGTACGACGGGGAAAAGCAGCTGTTATTGAATTAAAGAATGGATCAATTATTCAGTTTTCTTAGAAAGGTGCCTTTACTGGAGGAGGAAGACAGCAAGACACTGAGGATGAGTTTAATAAGAGTTTGATACATTTATATTGATAACATTAACTAACATTTCCAAGATGACAGGCAGGCTGTCAGTAAAGAATGAGGCTGAAAATATACAACACTTTTGTGATTCATTGAAATGGCAAAACTCATTTTGCCTCAAACTGGAGACTTAGAAAAGTCTTTGGATAGGCGAGTTATGCTGAAAATTATATTGGAAGTGACAGAAGTGAAATTGTTAGTACATCTAATGAACTTTTGTTCCTCAAGAATGCTGAAAACATCAAAAGGCAAGTTTTCCAATACATGAAAGGAGAAAAATACTAAGGAATGTAGTGGATGTCAAATATTTTCTCTGCTAGATGCCACAGTAGGATTCTAGCAGAAGCATCTCAAAATACAATGCACATGTTCGTTTACATCCAACACGCTCTTCAGGAGTCACAATTTCTGCAGGCAGTGATGTGGGTTGTGTTTAGTATTCCAGGTGTTTCACTAGAACAGTTAGGTGAGTTTTGGATGGTACGGAGGGTAACAGGTCCTACACATTATCTTGGCCTGGGGAGAAACATCAGAAGAGCATTATAATATCCACAAACATCTTAAGAGCTCATGTTGCTTGAGTAAAACTGAAAAAAAATTGCAAATATAATATTTTTGTAGCGTAAAGAAAAAAAAGTGGAGAGAGTTATTAAAGAAGGAAGACGTGATGACAGATCTCAGGGTGTCAGAAAACCACGATTTTTCCTGCCTCGAGAGATGAGGAAGCCACAGAGACTTTCCTTGGACCAGTGTAGTGCATAGGAAAGTTTGCAACTACCTCGTTTACTTGAAGTAGCAACAGCAGCTCTCAGGCACACATAGTGTGACAGATCAAAAGTGCCTGCAATGGAAGAGGACTCAGAGAAAAGTAGTCAAGAGTGATGTGGTCATGAAGTTCAGAAAGGGATGTGAGAAAGGTCTAGAAGACACAGAATGCAAGCTTTCAACAACTGACAAAGCTGAAGGAGTTAATGAAAGAGGCTGAAGTCCTGGGAGACTATAACAGTAAATGCAAAAACGAGTTGTCCACAGATGCCTCTGAGAAGGGTATCAGTGTGCCTTTCCTATACCAGTGTGGTTTGAGTTGGAAACCAGTGGCTTGTATGTCACACACACCAACAAAAACAGAGCGTCAGCATGTTCAAATAGAGAAGGCAGTTTTGGCCCCAGTCCACAGGTGTAAAATTTCACTTTTTTTATTTATGGGAGGCCAGTGTTAGCTGAACTGACCATAAAACCTCCCTAACATTGCCAAGAGGGACCTGGTAATTCTCATGCTGTTCAATACAGACTTTTCCCTTTTAAGTACAGGAGTACAATTTGGAGACAAATCTGTGAAAGATTTGGTGGTTTCAGAGTTGTTTCAGAACATTAAATCAAAGAACAATGGAGCTGAGCTCAGAACTAGACAGCATGGAAGATATTTGGTGCATAATAAAATAAAGTAAAACCTAAGACATGGTAGCTCTCAGATGAAACACGGACTCTGAATTACAGCTGGAGGTACTTTTCAAACTACTAGTTGAGAACAGTTAGAACAACCTCTATCTCAGTTTTAGGGTAAGATCTCTTTACAAGGTGGAATTTTGTTTAAAGGTGTGAGGGTGTTGAGTCCTATTGTACTACAGGAAAAAAAAAAAATCCATGCTGCTAAAAAGTGTAAAAGATCAGGAAAAGATCCCCCCTGGCAAAAAAATAATGGTTCCGTGGGGAAAAGTAAGCACACATTTTTTTTATGCTATCTGCAAAAACACTATGTACTTGTTCTGCACTCCTAACCAATATAGGATTCTCTTAGTGAATGCTATTGCAATTTAAACAGCTGTCAAATCTCATTTTCTTTTACATGGCATTACTGATGCAGTGAGGTCTGATAAATGGATGCCAAACTGTGGTCACGAGTTCAAGCATTTGCAAGTGAATTTGGGGTTTGGACATGGACTACTAATTACTATTATTCCAAATATAACAGATGGGTGGGAAATGGTGTAAAAATATCTAAAGAAGAATGCTTAGTCAGACTCTGATCCATATTTAGCTCTGTTAAATTGCAGATTGTCAGCATGGCTTGTCACCCTCTGAGGTTTTGCTGAGTAGAAAACTAAAGCCAAGAATGGCCCAAACAATTAGAAGCTGATGTCAGACATACTGAAGACCTGCCAAAGTTTGAAAACAGAAAAATCAAAGGGGAGTCGGGGAGGTGTGGGAGGAAGATGGGATTCATGGTGTTGGAAACTGCTTCCACTTTTTGAAAATTGTTCTTTAATCCATGATGATATGAGGTCATCACCTGTGATGGGCCATGTCTGTAGGAGGACAGTAGTCCCCTTGTCCAGTTCCAAACAGAGTGAGATATTGAGCACCAGGCAACTGTAGGAGCAATCTGAGGTGCAGTACCCTCAGATGTGGCATCACTGGAAGAAAAGTGTTGACTGTCTCCTGAGATCAACATCACCAACCTCCTGGTTAAATTTGCAGGGACAAGTATGAGTGCAAGAGACTTTGTAGCCCTAAGTGACCACTGTAAATCAGCTTAGCTAACAGATCAGTTGCAAAGTTTTAAATTATGCATTCTGTTAATGTTGGGCTTTAGGTCTTGTTATCAACTTCTGACTTGGAAGACAGGATGTGGTATTGAATGACACAAGGGAAAACTGTGCTTCTGAGACAGGGAGTCCAGGCTGTGCACTAAAAAAATACTAATTGTTGTCATGTACAGTTCTTGGAAACATACCCAGAATAATGGTCTTGCATGTGGTTCCTGGAGTAGACAATGAATGAGAGACTTGGATGCAACCATGGCACACAGCAATGCACAAAGACTAGCTAGATTTTGTGGATAGCTGCTGACACTGGCACTGCCACAGTGACCAGCTACATGGATGGTGCACGTGCAGTTTCACCAAGCATTAGGCCCTGGTGGATCCCAAGAAAGCAGTCAGGAGGAAGCCCTTCATTGCAGGATAGTAGCCACTATGTGACTTTGAAAGGCCCATACAAGAGAAATGCAGATACCTTTGGGACTAATTTTGTGGTTTGTTAAGCTTTAGAAATAGAAATAGAAACATCCAGTGGCTCTTTCACCAGGAAACTTTGTGTTTTTGAGATTTTTTCAGGCACTAAAATGACTTTTAAAGTCTGCCACCTTCTGTCAGCTGCAGCCATAATCTCTTCTGTATTCTTAGCCTCTGTTTTATGGGGAGTTGCAGTGCACTGAAGCTTGGCCTCTTGCTGGTGGGGTGCCTTGTGACTACTTTGCTGAAGGAAGTCCTGCCTACTAACAGTCTGCTTATGTCTTCCCATGTCTTACAAGGAGAGTGTTCAGCAGCTACGAAGACCACAAGAAAGAATCAGAGGGGATGGACCAGGCACTTCAGAGGCAAATAGTAGAGTGGGAAGCACGGCAGAGTTTGACCATGAAAGCTGGGGAGGGAGGAGGTCAAAGTCTAGACATTTGGGAGCAAAGGTTCACTTTGAAGAGAGAATGGGCCCTGGTGGCCTCTAAAATTACCATAAATGTCTGTTTACAGGAAGTGGTTGAATGGAACAGATCAAGTTAGGGTACCCAAGGGCCTTTAAAACTTGGAGAAATCCTGCGTTTATGAGGTAGAAGGGAATTGGTCAGAGCTGGGAACACTGGAAAGTTGTTGGTGAATGGGCTGCCTGCAGCCAACCACAGCTCTGGGAAAGCAGGGCTGAGTTGACACATGCCCCCACAGATGGCAACCCAGAGCAATGTCCACATTACAGAGCATATACAATCCATGGTTAGCTTAATCTGCTTGCAAAATAAGTGGGACAACATCCCCACAGGGGAAATCTTATATATACTTGTGAGTCTCATTCATGTTGCCGTCCATGCTCCCTGAGCTGCTTTTTCTCTTGAGCACATGAACGGCAGTGATCTAATACAAAAGGTCTTACCCAGTTGTCGGACTTTTTGCTCTCTTCAGCCATCATATAGCTAAATGAGACTGGGGAAAAGAAGGGAGGGGGGAAAGAAGAAAGTCAAAGCAGAAGAAAAATGGGGCTCCCAATTACTGGCATGCACATCTCCATACAGACTAAGCAGCAAGGTCTCACAGTTAGCAAACTGCTCATTAGAGCCAAGGCATTAAGTCATTTCTCCAGGGAAGAATAAAACTGAACTCAGAGTCCAAAACTCTGCCAGAAAATGTAGGGCAGGGGGAGGGGAGGAGAAGTGGTTCAAAGAAAGAGAGTAAAAAGGAGACACAGGAGAAAAAAAAACACCAAGTAGAGAAAATGAATGGATGGTGGGTACACCAGGAGAATGAAGGGGTTGAGGGGAAGGGAACAAAGACAAGCAGGAATGCAAGCAGCTGAGCTGTGGGATAACTACAGTGTTGTAATACTCAGTAATTTCTCAGACTACATTCTTTCTCGGTTTTGGTGTGAACAGTTAAACAGGGAGCAATTTCTGCCCTGATGGAGAAAACAGCAAGTACTTGAGGAGGTTTTGGCTACAGGGTCTGTCAGCGCCCTGGACTTGGTCTCAGCAATGACTGCTAGCTCAGGCCTCCAACGCAATGTTTCAATGCTGTGTAGCCATGAAGACGTGCCCAGCCCTGACTTGCCATGGGACACATCACAGACTTGCCTTTCTGGTAAGTCTGTCTCCCTGTTGGAGTCTCAGTGGTCCTCACAGCAGCCCTACAGCACCAGATTCCCTGCTCTGCTTAGGCTGATTCTACACCTTCGGCAGTTTTTCTATGAGGAGACACAAAGGGATAAGTTAGTGGAGACTCAAGCTCACAGTGTTTTGCCTTGCACTTGGAGCCTCCATCTGGCAATCCCAGAGCATTCTTGAGAAGTGAAACCACCTAACTGGCTAGCTACCATGGTGACTGCATTAAAGCTGGAGCTATATGGATAGGTCACGTGTGCCGCCCACCATCACCTAGCCATGCAGTCAAAACTGGAACAAGGCTTCTTGCCTTGCGATTATCAGCTGCGAGAAAAACCTTCGACCTGGAGGGAATGTGTGCTTCAAGTGGGACCTGCAAAGCCCATGTGGGTGGCGATGTTAGGTTATTGTAGCTGTGCACCCTGGGACATGCCCCCATGCATGGGTTAACAGGAAAGGGATTGTTTTGCAAAGCCAGCAGAATACAGAAGAGGCTATAAATCAGTACATTGATACAGAGGATTTTATTCTTAGGAGTGCAGCAAAGGGCAACTGTTCTCTCCAAAGTGGAATGGGTATTTGTGATGAAAAAAATGTCATCTTAGGCTTTTTTGAGATCTCCACCCTTGGAGATTTTCAAAACACAGCTAGACAAGGCTTTGAGCAATCTGACCTACCTTTGTGCCCAAGCTGACGTTTATTGTCTACTCCAGAGAGCTGGCAAACCAACTCCTTAAGTCTTTTTGTGAGGACAAAGTCAGACTGTTACGGCTCAAGTCACTGGTAAAGATAATTGTAGCTAACCTGCCTGTTTCACATTGCCTCCGGTTAGTTCTGTTTGATGATATGCCAGCTGAGCTCTGTCGAAAGTTTAGTTGAAGGCAATGGAATTGATACTGTGTTCAGCCGCTTCAGCTGTGTCCTAAAGATGTCTATCTGCTTGGCCTACCAGTGGTTGAGTCACCATCCCTGGAAGTATTTAAAAGATTCGTAGATGTGGCTCCTAGAATCATGGTTTGGTGGCAGACTTGGCAGTGTCAGGTTTATGGTTGGACTCCATGATCTTAAAGGTCTTTTCCAACTTGAATGATTCTATGATTCCACGATTCTACGATTCTCTGCCTGACTGTACCTGTTACCTAAAGGAAGTCTAGGATGTTGTAGTGTATTTTGAATGCGTATTGTTTCTGAATGGAGAAAACAGGATTTGGCTAACCACAATTATACAATTTTAAAATAATTTGCTATAGATTTCAAAAGAAACTCAGTGTTTTGCATTGTGCTTAAATTCTAATGTGCTGTGGCAGAGTCTGGTGTCTGCGTTTGTGTGAGGTTTGCACTTTATTCTTATGCTGAAGATGATTCACATTTAATACGCATCTGGAAGTACAGCAAGACATTGAGCTGGTATGGATGTTTTAAATTAACCTTCCTTGGAAAATACTGGTAAACAATGGTAATACTAAAAAAGGATCTGCTATGAGAAATTCCTAACTTAAAGAAGTTATTAAAGTTGTGTAGGATTTTCCATCTTCTGATCAGCCAGTACATGATTTTACCTCAGGTTGTTGTCAAGCTAAGCAGCCTATAATTCCCTGCCACATATACTCTTTAAGCACTGGCACATCACTAACATTTTCCAGTTCATTGGAGTTTCTTTGGCCTTCCAAGATGTATTAAAAGTTAAGATTGCATGCAACAATACCCTTGAACCTGTAGCTGGAGACCTCACCCCAACTTCTGACTGTACTTCAGTAACTCTGGAGGGTTGTTATTTGCCTATATACATTAAAATGATTCTCAGACCACTCTAACCCAGACCAGAGGTACAAACTCACCTTTTGGCACCAATTTGCAACCACCTTAGGGGTGGTTTTTTTTGTGTCCGTCTGTGTGTAATATGAGATCATTATATGTAAATATGTTCAAAATGAGCAGCAAGATTCGCTGAAATCTCCCATGCTACAAAGGGTGACAAATGCAATACACAGACCTTGAACTATCCTTATCCTTAAGATGTGGAATCAACAGGATTGTTTCTGGAGGCTCTGTCTCTGGACACCAGAAGAGTCAAATGACATGAGATCAGAAAAGGGTAAAGCCTGCTACCTTATTTTAAATCCAGATTCAGGAGAGATTTTCAGGGAGACCTAGGAAGAAAGAAACGAGCACTTGTCTTACAGACTCATCTCCTGCAACAAACTAGAAAGAAAAGCACAGTAGAAAGAAAAGGAGGTCTGAGCAATCTCAGTGTATGTATATTTTTCACTGGCATAAGCCACTCTTGCTTAGCTCAGGCCAGGCTGCTGCTATGGGGAGCCTGCTAGGAGCTCAGAGGCTCACGGCACGCATGAGGCAATGGAAAAGCAGCAGGCAGGGACTAGAAATGGCTGAACTTTATTTTTCCAAAGTGAAGATCTTTGGTGGGCTGCAGATTACATTGGAAATCAGACCCTTCACCCCAGGATCCCGCAGCTGTCCCTCTCCCCTCTAATTTTTCTCTGTCAGATTCAGAGCTATAATTAACCACAAGGTCTTAGCGATACTATGTGAAAGCCTGTGTGTGTGTGTTTGTCTGTGTGTGTGTGCGCGCCTGGGCTTACTCACCCCAGTGGGCATAATCCTCTACAGAAGATTGACAGGTTCACATGGAGAGAAACTTTTTAACTAATTCACTTCTAAGTGCTCCTTTTGCTCTCTCTTCCCTTTACTGCTTTCTTCCCTCCAGGCTGCAGAGGACATCGAGGTACCGGGGTGATGATGAGAGCTGGTTCCTCTGCTCTCCCAGAATTGGGCTGAGGTTCCTCCACACTGACTCAACGCACACCCTGGTGCAGTCCCCATCCCTCGCTGCTCCCACAGTGTTCATCGTGGTTGTTCAGGAAATGTGCTATCAGGGGCAGCAAAGAGCTCCAGGTTAAAATTCAGATGCTTGAGAAGAAGGAGATGGAATTAATTTAAATGGAATTAAATTAACGAGTGATGATCATCCCAGTCCACTTCCATGAACTCCTCTGTACTAGCCACAGTAGAGATACCCAGTCAAGGTGCTTATTGATGTGCTTCTATCTCTAACTGAGCCAGGTGTCTCTGAGTAGGCCCTTCAGTATTTTCCTGGGGTCAAACAATGTCGAATGAGAGCATATTGGAGATGAAGGGCTCTGACCTGGCAGTGACTTACCAAGACCTTGAATTAGATAAGGGAAAAAATATCTGAAGGCCAAAGCACGCTTCTCTCATGTGTAGGTCTGCATCTGAGGGAGCATGCTAATCTTCCATATTCCTTATCTCAGCAATTCCATTCAAGTCACCTGGTATTCAAGTGCTGAGAGGAAAAGGGAGAGCATGATTTGGCATGAAAAAAAAAGAAAATACACTGGTTTCTTTTTAAAATAAAACCTCAGAGTATTTCAAATAAAAGCGTCCGCAAAAAATTATAGGAAGATACTCTGCATTTTGTTTCAGGAAGGAAGAGGTGGCTTAAACAGGTGCTTGCATAGACCCAGCTTTGTTGAGGTTGATGAACTAGTAAGAGAAGAGAAAATCATAGCTCATAAATGGACTGCCTTAGTGGTCTTACAGGAAAGGAAAAACTTTTGAGGAGTCTATAAGGAGGAGATCACTTGATGTCCCAGCACGGGATAACAGAGCCCCATGGATTCTTACAATTCTTGCCACAGGTTAATATAAACTGCGAACTGCTGAGCATCGCAGCCCAGTTTCATCTGTGGAAAAATGAGGCACAGGGAGTACATGTGTGATACAGCTTGAATTTCCATTGATTTTAATAGTACTACACTGAGCTACTGCTCCTGCTGTAGCATGGGTTATTCTCAGCTGATTAATACTGGATCAGGAGTGATTGCTTACACAGGCTGGTTGATTTTGAGTCCCACCTTTACCTACACCAGTGTAACATGCAATATGCCCAGGGCTAGGTTCACCCTGGAACCTGATGCTGGTTCCTTTATCTGTCTTTGCTGCTGCTGTGACAGGTATAAAACAGGTAGTAGACAGAAGGAGTTCAGGTCTAGAGACCATGATTTGTCAGACTACATAAAACTTTGAATTAAAGCTCCCTGCCACTGGAGAGCCAGAGAGTGACTTAGAATAATTTGGTGTCTCTGACAAGGAAAAAAAACCAAAGGATTTTATTTATTTGTTTGTGTGGGTTGTTTTGGTTTTTTGTTTTGTTTTTTTTTTTTAATTTGTTTGTTTGGGGATTTTTTTTTTGTTTTGTTTTGTTGGGTGTTTTGTTTTGGTTTTTTTTGTTGGTTAGTTTTTGGTTTTGGTTAAGGTTTAAATTTAAATGAAGCATATGCATGCCTAATCCAATCTAATCTATCCGGGTTCTTCTGTCCCATTAATCACCGACTTGTATTAGCACCTCTCACTGTCATCTCTGCTGCTGCACAAAGCTTCTGAGACCACCGTCTCATCACAGGCATTCTGATGACTTGTCACTGGATTTTGCGTGAGCAGCAGAACAGCTAAGAAGCCAAAATCATTTCCCATTGCAACACTTTAGAAGAATGATACAGGCGAGAATTCATGTAAGCTAATGGTCTCAAGCACTGCAGAAACATGCTGTAAAGCACTTATTTCGCAGAAGTGCATCACTTAAAAAGTGTTGTTTTTTTCAAAACGAGATGACTTTTAGTTGATCGCTTTTATAATTGACTTTTAGTTGATTATAAACCTTGTTTAGGGGTACATATTTTAAAACAGTTTTATCGAAAACCAAAAGCAGCCAATAGTACTGAAATAATCTAGGACATATAAAGAAAGGCTATGGATTATATTATAGTTAACTGTCTCCCCACAAATTGACTGGAAACACAGCAGAGTTGAACTTCTTAAAAGACTAGCTTTAATTAGCTCAATCTGTAATCTGGGTAATCTCAACTGTTTAACTGAATGCTTCAGGACACTTTTGTCAGGTTAAAATTTTATAAAGTCAGCATTCAAGCCAGGGTCCACCTAGTGGGGATGGATTGCCCCCAGTCTAAATTAACTCCTTCAGTTTCAGTTTATATTTTTCACCTCAGCTACCTGGGAAATTTAATGTGAACTATTGCTGAGAGGTGAATACACTTCAGTGGTACATGAAAATCTAGGGTTTTTTAGTTATGTTTATTTTCCACAAGCTCTAATATAAACTTCTGCAGGTTTTGCAATTGTGAACCTTTGTAGCACATACCTTCTTCAAAAATTTATCTTCTCTGTTTGGGACCCCAACACACATACAGATGCACAGCTCTCCCAGGCCCAGCCCTGGGAACATGAGATGGTTGCAGCAGAGTCATTGCAGGTCAGTGACAAAAAGTTTATGGTCCGAGGTGTGCTTGGACAAAGCATCTGTTGACCGATTTCAGACAAGAATGGAATTAGTGGAAATCTCAGTGTGCCTGCAGACAATTTAGAAATAGAAATAATTTTTTAATTAATTAGTTTGACTAGCTTTGATCACAAAAAGAGCATGAAGGCTTGAATCTGTACAAAGCAGAGGGGCACATAGCACATTACCTTAAAGTATGACTGAGCAGCTGCCTACCTTTGTAATCTTGACATACATGTCCCCCAAAAATTCAAATTAGGAAAAAGCAAACACAGGAACCATTTCAACCTTATATAAAATTGAAATCTACTTGTCATTAAATGCGATATTGTGTTTTGAATTGAAATGTTTAAAATGTATTCCTAGTATAGCTGGTGATCTGTTTAGAGTGTATACTCTAAAGAGTGTGTACTCTACACCAAGTTTTCTTGACATTTAAGTCCAGCAGCTACAGCTCATTTATGTGCACTGTCTATACTGAGATGTATTCAGCAGGCAAGCTACAGTTTTGGGTGGGCAGGTCACAGGTGTATCTTGTAGGTGTGGTATTGAAGTTGTATACAGAAGGTCACTTTGGATGTGACTTTGAAAATTATTTCCATGAAGGACAGATGTACCTGGACATTTAAAAACAACAAAGGGTTAAAAGCTGTTCCCTTGAGCTTATTTCTGATATTGGTACAGGGCTGAAAACGCCAGCTCGCTGATTGACGGGTTCACATGGGGCGACCTTCGCATTAGCAACGCGACTCTGGTTGCTGGGTAAACACAGGCAGATGAATCCAGCTCCAGTGATTCTCAGCAGTGACGGATGGCGAAGGTATTTCTGATCCTCATCACACCCTGCAGATCCCATGAAAATGACTTGGCGCGGGGCAGAAAGTATTAGATTCCGGTGACAAATAATTACCTGATATCAGCTGAGGCTTCTTCAGAAAGGTTAAGCTGCAAATAACCAGCTTTTACATAACTTTGCTTTCATGAAGCGATAGAAAGTCGCACACATACAATTTATTTCTCTGAGAAAATGTGAGCCAGCTACTGGCTGATAAAAACTGCTCCTTGGGAATATATATCCAAGTAACTGTATTCCAGCACTGCATAGGGAATCAGGGTGGCTTTAGAGGGGTTTGGTTGGTTTGTTTAAAACATGCATGCTTTTTCATGTTGCTATAGTTGATGTTATATGTACTTTTTCAGAGGGACGATTAGAATTCAGATAAGATATTTACTCGGAGTATTGTGGTTTCATGAATCTTTGCTTTTCAAACACTTCAGTTCAAAAGTTCTTTTTATTTTTAATTCTATTTTCATAAGTCTGGTGCTTCAGCAGCAAAGACAGCATTTTAATTAAGTGGATGGTCAACAAATATTCATATGAGCTTCAGTCCTTTGCTTGTTTGTATATAAAAATGACTGGGGCAGGCATGTGTTGAGAAGGCTCTAAGCTCTTTATGTCTATCTTTAGCTGATAGGTGTCCCTTCCGCAGGATAACATCATCAAAATGTGTAGTGTGTGAGTGCATGTGTTCCTGCAGTGAGTTAAAATAACTGTTTGCACCTTCTGTGCTGCATGTTACCATTCCTGACAGGATAATCTGGTGTGGTTGTATCTGATAGGACATCAATAACAAGCCTAGAAGTTGGCAAGTGTCATCTCCCCAAGATGGAGTGTCTTGTTTCTCTGCTTGTGTTGTGCTGTAAAGCTTCTGTCACTATTTAAACCTTCTTCACTAGAGATGGCAAAATTACCAGGTGGCCCAAAGTTCCCCTCTTGTCTCTATGGTGAGATCATTCTCCTGTTTTATGATGCAAAGGAGCACGAATTAATAGAAATAATCACCATAATGCAAGTTTCTGGAATAGTTGAGGAAAAGAAGAATTGGCATAACACTGCCAACGAGCAAGGAAACCTTCTGGATGGGGGTTATANCTCCCTTCTCCTTTCTTTCATCAAGACAGTCTAAAGAAAAGAATTCTACTCTGAAATTCACTACATGTGGGTTTGTTCTCATCTTCTGCAAAATCCATACCTTTTTTCCAAGAGTGTAAGCTGCTTTTGCCCACTTGACCTTGGAGTCAGACAGTACTGCAGAGATGCAGTAGCAGACTCCAGTTCTCATTGTATGTTCTTTTCAATTGTATTACAGAATTTCTTAAAAATTAGAGCTGAGATGCTGAAACTGGCTTAGTTTTCTTTCAGCAAAACATGCTGTTCTCTCAGCACCCTACATCTTTGGTGTGTTTTCCCTTTTTTTTGCTGATGACACTCCTCTCACCAGCAAAGTTTACTGCAATTGATTTTCAGCCCTTTTCCTCATTGTCCACACACTTGTCTCCACCAGGCAGGGATCTAACTGAATAATGCCAGAGGTAGTTCAGGAAATAAACACTGGGTAGAGCTTGCTGAAGACAACATTCTAAGATGACCGGCAGACTTTTGTCCACTGTAGCAGACTGAAAAGAAACAGCTGCTCACCCAGCAAAGCCTACCCCTCCATGAATATGCCTACTTCAGGACCTTCGGGTCAGACAAGTGGGTACCATTGTCCAATTATCCCAGATGCAGAAGGGTATGGACACCTGAAGCTACAAACTGGATTTTCAGATAAGGGAAGAGACTAATAAGAGGCAGAACCTGTGAGGTGTGATAATCCTTCTTATCATGTTAATGTCCTCCTTTCATGATGACTCTGTTATAAAAATCCCTCCTGGGAACCTCAAAGACATTTCACATCTAGCCTGTGCTGTTCCTCTAAAATGTTGGACCATGATGGACCATGATTGAGGTGTCAGAGACTCGTGACACATCCCATGACACTATCCATTGCAAATTTCCCTACCCTAGGGGAGGTACAAGGCATTCCCACCTGAGCTTGAAGTGTATAATAACTCAGGAAGTCTTTGAGTTTTCTAGAGGGCTTCCCCCAACCCAAACGTATCCAGACCATCACTTCAACAGGACTGTGACCACCAGTTCTACCAACAGACATGGACATTGAAACTACCAAGTTTCATTGCTGCACCCAGTCAGTGGTGACTATGTATATCTTAGGATCCTTATCCTTTTTTTCTCTTTCTCTCCCTTATATATTTACTTATGCCTTAATATTGCTGTATTACTATAGATGATAACACCCAACATGGCAACATACCTGTTTACTTTTGAAGCAAAATTGTTCTGAAATAAACCCTACCTATATATGTTTACAGACACCAATTATTCAGTATTTTTTCACTCTAATCCACCCTAAGGGGTTTATTAACAAGAACCTGGGTTACCCTCCCCTTCTGAGGTGGTTGCAACACCCACTGAGGCACAAGATGGGGTAAGAGCTTCAGCAGAAAGCTCCGCATGGATCTCTGCTGGTGGGCAAGGGGTGGCTGTGCCACTTGTCCCTGGGTAGAGGAGCGCTTGGAACAACGATGTGCAATGCCAGGTGTTATGCAGAGGTTTCAAGACACAACTTCTTTTCAGGAGCTCCCAAAACAGCCAGGCCGAATGGTGCCCTTTCTCCAGTCTCGGTGCAGGGTATGGTTTGTTAATCATAGGCAGATGAAGTGTGAGGCAATTTTTTCCTAGTTTTATGTATGTAATTGACTATATTTCCTTTAAAATGGCAAGCTGAAGATTGGAACATATTTATTGAGTCCTGTGAACTCTAACAATGAGTTCTTTAATACAGACCCAGGGTATTGTGTGCTCCCAAGAATAAATCCTGATGTTTGGAAAGGGCGTATCAAACATGGATGGTGCTGTTTGAAGCTGGCTTTTGAGAATGAATGATGGCAGTCACCCAGGGCTGCGTGTCAGGGACACTGGTTTCACAAAGCTGTTTGCAGACTGAAACATTCAGCTGAGTTTTGTTTAGTGTCATCTCGTCAGAATAGTCAGAAAAGCAGTGTGATGCTGGAGGGTAGTCATAACCAAAACAATTCCAGCTGTCAACACAGTGGAGAGACTTTTAATTTTGTGGGCCTTAAGCTAAAGGCCAGAGTGAGTGGCTGACCCAGTGGTATATGTCATTCTCCACGTCTGGGATGGAAAGAGGGTGTAGTGGCCCTGGAATTATGTGCTCAGCACCTCAGCAGCAAAGCTGGTAAAGTCAACCTGGCCATGCCAGAGCTGCGTTGAAGAGTTGGAGCAGAGCAGGAACAGAGCCCAGATATCTCTCAGGGCTGAGGCTGGGGGTGTCTTGTGGAGCCTAGTGCTGCTCTCCTGATCACAAGCCTCCATCCAGTGCAGTGCTACATCACCACTACCCCTGAAAATTTAAACTCAGCTCTAATTTGTGTGTGTGCATGTGAGAGAGTAACGTGCACTGTCTAGGGAACCAACCTAGGCAATTATGTCATTTACAGGTCTTTTCAATTGCAAAGACACTGCAGCACCTCCAGATGAGAGATAGCATCCCATTGTATAAGTTAATGGTCTCTCTTGGAGTTGGACTCATTGATCCTTATGGATCCATTCCAAATGAAGATGTTCTATGATTCCATTCAGGGCTAGAAATATTACAGATACCATATATTTAGCAACCAGTAGCATAAGAACTACAACAGCAAAAAATCAGGATGTAGAGAAGGCGCCATTATTTAGACCAGAGTGGACCACAACTTTCTGGTGCCACAAGCCAGAATGAACCAACAGTTGCATGTTACCATCAAAATTCCCCAGCTGTTAAACACTGAAGTGATGTTCCAATGTGTTAGTAACTAGAGGCAATCCACAAACCTGCTGGAAAACATGAGCTTTTAGTCAATTTTAAGTCTTCTGTGCTGTTTTCATACTGATCAAATGCTGGTGAAACAATTGGAGTCATGGAAGATGGAAAAATCCCTGCCTGTCAAATTCAATATTTTCCTTGGTTTTCCTTCTACAAAGTCTCCGAGGCAAATTCACAGCACAAATGTGTTACAAATACTATGTATTGGTTTTACAAATATCACTTCTTACTGTAAGAAATGAAAGAATTTTGACAAATTCAACTAATTCACACAAAATCCCTTTTGCTCCTTGTAATGAAAATAAGCTATTTATCTTCATATTTGTGCCTAAACAGTTTCTAGACAATAAGCTGCCAGTAACCTCAAGCTGCAGTTTAGTCACTTGGGGCATTTTAAATACTAGTTATAGGCTTATTCTGCCTTGTTTCAGCAAAACATTTGCCTGTGCCTGTAAGAACAATTCAAACCATGTTTCTGAGCAAGGCCTGCCTTTTTTCTTTTCCCTTATTCAATCCACTGTTATTACATGGAACTTTTATGAAGCTTTTAAGTTAGTGAGTGAATTAAGGGCCTGGAACCGTCAGCCAGAAGCTGTGAGTGGAAGTTGGGCTTTCCTGTACCAAAAATGGTCTTCTGTGATAAGGTTGATGCTCCACTCCATACTCCCACGCACTTATGGTTTCTGACTTCTTCAGCCTTCAAGGAGTAAATGAGTATCACATAACACTGAGTACTGTCTCCTCATGTGAAGATGTTTGCTAGTTTTTGGCAGAAAGCTTTGGATGGTATAAACTTTGAATCTGAGCAAGTATGATGCACTCTTTCCCTTTAGTCACAACAAGAAGCATGTGGCTGTCCAGATGTGGACATCTTCCTCTGAGTTAGATGTCTGGATCCACAGCCTCCCTTTACAGAGTCCTAGTTAGCTCATTGTAATATAGTCATCTAAAATGAGTGAAACAGATCAGATCCTAAAAGTGTTTGTTTCTCTTTGTGGCTTTCAAGGGGACCCAGGGCAACCCACTGAGTCATAAACTGCTTCCTTGCAGACACCTGAAATAAGACACGATGAATCCTATCCTAACAGTTTGATCCAACTGCCTTTGAGGTTAGCCCCAAGTGATACCACTGGGTATTGTATCGGTCTTTAAAGCCATTTGATGTGGAACACAGGGCAAAGGTTGTCACTCAGATAAATTCGGGTAAAGGAATATTGCTGAATTTGACTGATCCCATGGAAAATTGCTGCAGCAGATTACTGTTGCTGTGCACATGCGTGACTCTGAGACAGCTGACACAATGAAATGATCTCCCCTAAGCAGACAGATGGAGGCTGAGACCTAAGTTGTGACCATGCTGGGAATAACATGGGTGCTGCTGGAGATGGAACAAAAACACCAACTATTTTTATCACCCTGTCAGATTTATCCAGTCAGCTTCCTTAAAACCACAGTCTCCTTTCAACAACTCAACTTTCCAGCTGGGAGATACAAATGCTTGAGCCTTTGTGTCTCTCAGGGACTCCCTTGTGCTGTATTTGATCTTTTCTTCACTCTCTTCACCAAAACCCATAACAATCACAGTAGTGGCTATGCATATGACATGTTTTAATTCCACTTGCAACCACTTCATGGTGCAGTTAGCACTAATCATGTCTTTGCTCACTATCACTGCTATCAACTGACCAGCTGCAGTCCTTCATTCTTCTTCTCAAAACAACATGGTCCTTTGGTTTGGCAGGCTTGTTTGCAGGAGGAGAAATGGAGTGTCTAAAGTATGGCATTCTTATATCTCTTTAGAAGTTTTTATGGCTGTGATGATGAATGCTGATTCATCTCCTGTTCATCCCACCACTGAGCATGAACTGGAAGTGAAAATGAAGAAGGAGGAGGTAGCAGCTGCAGTGGCAATTCAGTTTCTCAGATGGAGATAGCTGTGAAACTTGTGAGAGGATGAGAATCTCTAGGAGGCAGCATTTGCATGGTGGTACGAGGAGAGAAAGAGGAGATGTGCACATATTTTCTGATGCGTGTTTCAAAATGCCCTGGTCTGTGATAATGTCCTTCTCCCTCCAGTGTGTGTAGCATGAAGGCACATGGAAGAAAATTCCCACTGTTGATATTCTCCAGAAGGAATGACTTTACAGGATGTAAAATATTGCTTGTGCTTTGGCAACAAGTTCCAATAAAGCTGGATGTTTTTAGCAGCTAAAGTCAAATTTGTTTTTACCATCCTCCCCATCTTAGAAATAGGCTTGAATAAATGATTCCTGTCACACAGGAAAACTCTCTTGCTCATTGAAGTTGCTGGGTTCTTCAGCACCCATACTTGGACAGTTAGTGTCTTACAATGAACGGCAGTTATTGAAACACAATGCTGTCATCTGGCCTGGGGGAGGGGGGAACTTGAAATACAGAAAGGGGGCAGATATAAGTGGCTCAGAGCAGTGTTTCTTGTGACAGTACAGTACACTGATATTTATATTTCACTTATATTCAAATCTTCTTGCGGGTTTCCTTTCCCTGCGCATGGCTGGTTTTCCCTTCATTTGTCTTTCAAGCTATAGTGGAAACATGGTAGATGTTATGATGAAAACTCTTTGGCGGTATCGAATTCCAGGGAACAGGACACCCGACAGAGAACTGTCATGCAGGACAGCTTTCCGTCCGATTTACTGAAGTCGTTTTACTGTAGAGTTAGGAATCCCAGCCCAGAACAAGTATCTGTGTGGATCTGTACAGGGTGATGATGGGATGAAGCCTTCTGAAGGTAACAGCAAAGTTGTTGCTTGTCTTATCCATACAGCATGGACACTGGCTGTCTGCACCTGGGGTATTTGCTCAGCTCTTCCTATGGCTGACAATCATCTAGACCACACTAATACCAGTGGCTCCAAAGTCTTGCCCTGGGTAGGCAAAGGGCAGATTCTCAAATGCTTGGATGTCACAGGTTGTTTTTCCATGATATTATAATATTGCATCTCCTTGTGCAGGAAGGTAGAGCATCACTGAGGGAAGCCTGGACATGTCCTTAGTATCCATTGGTGCTCCAAACCTCCCCTGTACTGATGTTGGAAAAGCCTGATGTGGGAATATATCACAAGCTTTGACACGAAGCACCCCAAGCTCTTTGAATCTTCACACCTTCTCAAAGCTTTTTCTCTTGCTCAGCTGACATTTTTATAAAGTTCCCTGCTATTTAATCTCAGCTAACCATGTTGCAGTTTAAGTCAGTCAGCAACAATCTGTTGTGGCCCTTCAGATCAATTACTTCTCTCCCAGCTCAGACCATTCTTGCAAATTATTACCACCTCCTATAAATATGACTGTGAGGTTGCAAAGTGTCAGTTCTCCTTAGAAAGATGATTTATTTAAATAAGTGGAGAAAGAAGATTTGGGCTATTTTTAGGTTCTTTCTATGACAGTGTACAGAGATTTTCTCACCATGTTTCCCCGATCAGCTGTGCTGCCTCTGACTTTTCACACAGTGGAAGAGCCATCCACAACAGTGCTCCCATGAGACTCTCAGCAAGTGTCTCTCACTACTGAGTTTTGTTATTACTAATTTATTCTTTATCTTGTATTCTGCAATAAAACCAGGGGACCTCCCACAAGAGTGAGGTTGCCTCAGATAAGTGCAGTACCTAAATGACACTGGCAACAAAGAGTTTACAGTGTGTTTTCCATTCACTTCACTGAAGGATCATTGAAAAGCCCAGCTACCAGATGGGGCAGGTTCAGAGTGAAAACCACAAAATATGTCTGGAATGGGGAAGAATATTTGAATAGAACAGCTTCTTATCAGAAAACTGCAATTTTTTGCAGGGCCAGCGCTACTTTTAATGAAAAATATTTTATCTGAAAGAGGAAGAGACTTTTCCACTCTAGAATGAGGCTGGCCTGACTTGAAATAGCCAAGGGTTTGACAGCTAAGATGTTAACATTTATAGGAGAAGAGTTAGGCTCGTGCCTGAGTTTAGACTTTTGACTTAGATCTGAGCCCCTCACATGCTGAGTGAATGGTCGCAGCACACTGTAACCAACAGTTTCATCTACAGTCTCTGTCCTTTTGTGGACAGTTTTAAAAGGTTTTAGGCATGTCTTAGTGTAAAAACCACAACACTTGTTAAAAGCAAAAAATATGGACAAGGTGTGCAAGCTATCTGTGTCCCAAATGTTCCTGCTATTGTCACTTGCCAGGACAGAGGTGAAGTACAAAAAGGCTCAAGGACTTTTTCTAGATTACTGTAGGAGTTGGCATCAAACTGATCTGGGACTCCTCATAGTTGTGGTCCTTTTCCAGATGTCAAAACTATTTACTTCTTCCTTATAGTTTAGAGCCCAGAAATCAGAAGGCTGATTTTTGTCCTTCCTAGAAGTGAGTATGCCTTTTGTATGGACCAAACAAAGCTAAGTCACTGGAAACTCTAGGTCACCTTATTCCCTGTGAAACCTCTTAATTTTCCCATGGAGTCAAGGTGGTGTACTTTTGCACAAGAAGGTAAGGACAAGAAGTCCCTTCAGGCTCCTTTCAAAACTCTAAAAATAAGACTTCTCCTAATTATATGAGTACTAATTAAGTTTTTGCTATTCTTCCCACAGAGGGTTATCAACATAGTTTACAAAGTGTCATATTTTAGCAACTGCTCAAAAGTTGGCTGTTTCCCATCTCATCCCCTCTGATGCATTTACATGTTCTCTTTACACAAAGACACAGACAAAAAAACCTCCTTGGTGTCTAGGATATTTTCAATCGGAGAGGAAAAAAAATATTGCTTGCCAAGTTGTTCAGTAGCTGGAAATTACTTGTCACGTCCACAGACCAGTAATTCTTTTTTTTTTTTCTTTTTTTAATGACTAACCATGCTATGATTAATGTCTCACATAAAAAGGCTCAAAATAAGCCTGGCACAAATATAGGGAAGGAGGAGGGTAAATGGGATGAGGACTGGATGGGTCTGCAGCAGGACATTGGTGGAGTGAATGGCATAGCGGGCACAGAGGGAGGAAAAAATGTTTCATGCTATTTGTAGCTCAAAATTGCAGCTACAGATGGTGATGCTGTCATGTAGCAAAGGCTCAAGACATGGAGAAAAGGCAACCTGCACTGTACAGACTTGTCTCTCCCTGAAAGCTGCTGTGTCTCTGGATGGTACACAGGGCCTCCTTTGCCCCTATGGTAGGGCAGTACATAAAAGCTGATAGTACCCTTGACTGGAGCTATATCCACATCTCCTGGAGCGCTTTGTCCCAGTGTTTTACTATACAATGTATTTTGCTATTCCTCTTCCAGAAGTGATATTTTCCAGCTTCTTTTGTCAGCTGTTAATCTGTTTATATTCAGCTCCTATTGTACAGTGATACTTCTGTGTAGAAACACCAGGCATACAGTCTTGGCAAACAGGGACAAGCATGCCACTTCAGTGGGCTGTGAGAAGTGCAAACTCATAGGGGATGAAGTTTGTGGGGAAGACAAAGCTGGTGGTGTGGTAAAGGATGGGGAGGAGAGAGCAATCATTCAGACTATTGATTCAGTCTTGATCATGTGATAGAACAGAACCCTCGCAGCAAAACTAGGCTTGAATAAAAGCAAATGCCAGGGCTTGCATCTAGCTGGACAGAATGGAAAGCTCTCTCCAGCATGGGAAGGCAGGCACACATCCTGGAAAGCAAAGACTCTGGAAAGGTCACGGGGATGGATAACTCCAGACAGATGGTTGAGGTGGAGAACCGAGTCAGACCCTACAGCCCAATGAGGAAAACAAGGAATGGAACATGAGCAATCTAGTTTTCTTATCAGGAAGCTGATCACAGTCACAACTGTTACAACACAGCCACGTGCCATCACAGTCAAGTGGGGCCAGAGACCAGAAGAGAGTGTTGGACATGGCTCTCCCTGTGTGAGTCTGCACAGTCTTGCAGCACCATGGGTGCTTGCAACCCCTGGGGCTCAGCTGCATCCCAGAAATATCCCCTCCCACAGGACTGCTCGCTGCTGCTGGAAGCAGGACGCAGCTGGCAGGGCTGACGTGGCTGTGGGCTCTCTGGCACCACGGGCCAGGTTAACACTGCTCTTCTTACACAGCATTGCAGCTGTGAGTGGCAAACTGTGTCGCTGTGAAAACAGTTACTGTCAATTTCTAAAGTTGCTTGCCATTATTTTTTGTCCAAAGCAGTCTGCAATGACTCATCGTTTTTGAAATAAGAATAACAAGAGTGTAATTTCATACTTTTTGCCATGGTGAAGCCTCATTAAAAGCTATGAGGTGTTTGGATCTGATGCTGTTTGCACCTTTCCGCCTCCAATGGCACAGACTCCTGAGGATAGGACTCTGCTTTGGGGACTGAACTGTATTTTGGTCTCCAGGAAACAGAAATTCTTTTGAAAAAAACTATGAAATAATCTTTCTGGGAGCCTAAAATAAGTGACATCTCTCCCAGTAAACAGTGATAATACAGGTGTCCCTAGGCCTTTCCCAGCAATACATAAACACTCAGATTTTTGCTACAATGCAATAGCAGAGCTCTGCCTCAGGGAAACAGATTTCCTCTTTTAAAATGGGAGGCTAGAAAACTGTGTGGAAGTAACAACATGTTTTCCAATTGCTAGAGTATTAGGGAATTGTAATGAAGCAATAGAAAGCCTGTCAGTGCTGTGAACACATCAAGGTTTAAATGAAATGCATCACCTTTCCCTCTCACCTCTCTCTCCCAAGAAACAAAGAAATAGAAATAATCTTCTTGTGAGCTGAGATTGCAACACAGTCATTCATATAAGCATTAGAAATAAATATTCTATTACTTCCTCTGTCCAACTTGGTACTTGAATATTATACAACAAACTATAATTTAAATATCACTAACTGCATATTCAGCTCATTAAGCTATATTTAACACTCCTGGCTTATATTTCTTTATTTCTGATAATATATTTGTCTATATATTGATATAAAATATGTGGATATGGAGTGTGTATTATAGGGGGTCAGATACTTCCCATGAATATCTTTTTCTGAATGGAAATTTAGTCTTTAAGAGCTCTGAATTTCCCTATGGCACTTCTGCTGGAGATTTTTACTCCCCTTTGGGAAAAATAAAATGCTTTGTTTTGAATTAGTTCAACCTAAATTGAAATACTTTGGTGTGTCAAACTGAATTAAAACATTTCATGAAGGGGCAGTTCAGCTTTAATTTATGTCCACAAGAGTTACTATGTGCCTTGTGGACATTTTAATTTATGGACATCATACTCCCATCATGCATCATAATCATCTCTCTCATTAAATTTTTGCAATGTACTTTGAGAGTCAGATGACCACAAAACATCACAGAATGCTGGCTGGGAACTTCATCGACTGAGAAACATGATGTATCACCCTCAGGAGGCACCACAGCAGTTCCAAGGGACACACAGTTATATCAAACCACGCTGAAGTTAAACTTTTTCTGAGAAAGGACACATTTGCTTTCAGTAAAAACATTACTGTTTCAGCATTTCTTCCAGATGTGCGTCCAAAATAAATGTTGATATCAGAACTTTCTATAGAACAAAACATTTAAATCTGGGCAATTTTCCTGGCTAAGAAATAAGTTCTACCTTCAAGGTTTTAAGTGCTTTTCCCTGGTTATTACACAGGAGCATGCACTACAGTTTTTGGCACAGCACAAGCCCCACTAACCTGCCATCTAGTATAATTATTTGCCATGACTTGGGTCAGGCGTATGAGGGGAATCTGGTAAAATTCAATACGAGCTTGAAACTTCCACATCTCCCTATGGGCATGAGAAATGGTAGATTAGAGGAACCAGTGCACAGGAACAGATAAATTCTAAAAGATGCTTCTAACACTGAAAAATAATTATATAGTGTGAAAGTTAAGACTTGAATTTCAAAATATTATGAAGTTCAGTGTCATGACTGCCTTGATGAGTCTGTGCCTGTTAGTTGCATTCTGGTAAGGTCTTTAATTACATCAGCACACAAAGCAGGACATAAAGCTTGGAAAGTATTTACATTACAGGTCTGAATTAAATCTATTCAGGCATAGAAATATGACTTATCTTGGGGTGATGCTGAAAGAAGGCAGAGACTGTTATGCAGCAGGTGCTCAGGTGATGATGGAGCATGTAGTTTGTTGTGAGCTGAGTGTCAGGAGTGTGTGGCATAAAGCCTTGATGCAGCACCAAAGGACTCTCACTCTAGTCAACATCACATAGAACTGCAAGAGTCCAGTATGCAGTTACCTAGGTTGACCTTCAACCAGGACACCATAGCTAAGACCTACTATTTTACTCAAAATAATAAGGCAGATTTAGGGCAGATTTTCAGAACAGCTTCTGCCAAGGCTGGCAGTTCAGGCCAGTGCTGCACGAGAGAAAGGGCAAGAGCACTCACTGCTACGAGTACCACTTTGAAAACAAGTACGGACAGTGTTTGCAGAGGCTGATTGAATCAGAGTGAAAAAGCAGAACAGTGATTTTTTTTTTTCTGGGTTTAGGATTAGGGGATTTTTCACTTATGTGGTTTTTGTTTTTCATTAGGCTGTCAAGGGACAGGACAGCTGTGTCACTGAAATATGGGGATCCAGACTTCAGACAACACCAGGCATAGGATTATGGGCAACACCTGATTGCCCTTTCCAGAGGAAAATACTCACTTCCCAGGCTGAGAATACCTCAGTCCAGTGTCTGCTTTGCTCTGTCCTTGAGGGCACAATCCTAGTTATAGAGAAGCTAGCTACATGTAACTGAGAATTTTGTCAGACCCTTTAAGGTCTCCCTGAGGACTGCTGTGAGGCAGCAGGCCTATGTTTAAAAGACCTCATCGGAGACTTGTTTTGCCAGCTGAAGTGATGAGGTTTGCTGTATCAAAATTAGTGTGAGCTCTGGGTGCTGCCCTTGGCTGGCCCAGAGACAGTCCTATCCGTGCTGCTCATGACCTTCACATAAAGTACAAGCTGTCTTCCCCTTCTTTCTAACTCTTTAAGGTCGTGAGAACATGAGATTCAAGTCAGTGCAAGTCAATTTGTTGCCATTCCCATTTTCTCTGGTGATGTATACAGAGCACCCCAGATAAGCATGCCACACAGATCCTCTCAATCTTCTGTGTTCATCTCAAAGCCTTGGCTGGTCCGAATCTGTGTTTATTTAAAAGACTGTTCCAGCATCAGCATTGATGCCCAAAGCACATCAATGAGGAATGTTGGAAAACTACCCTGTGTATATCCTCAAAACACTGTCACTGAAGAAGAGGATCCCAGAGCAGGCTAGCACAGACAGCCAGTAAGCCAGATGCATGTTCCTAGGCTAAGGGGAGACCAGTCCTTCCCCATTTGTACCACAGCATGCAAAATCAAACAGGCAAGATCAGCTGTGCTGGAATCATAAATGACTACAGGGGAAACTCCCTTCTCCTTCTCAGCTTGCTACCAGCCTGTAGCAGTCATGGAATGGAACAGGTCTGGATTTTGCATCTTAATAGTCAGTTTGTATTTTATAGACTTGGATATGTCAAAAAAAGAACACTTGCTAGAGAGAGCCTTTTTTATGTGACACAGTTTGCTTGTGAACTCACACCAACTGGCTCCACGTGTTGCTGTATTTGGCATCTCCATGGAGGAGAAAGAACCTCACTCCAGTTCTCTCTGAGGAGGTGACCTCCATTCTTGAGAAAGATGGGCATGAGCTGAGCTAGCAGAGCATTCTTCTGGGGAGAATGGAAAGTGCTGCATGGCTTCAGCAGAGTCCTGTTACACACACAGCACTGACAACTGCAGAAAGAAAGGAAAAGCTCTAGAGAGCACGAGGGGGGCTGGAGCACACGGAGTAGTGTCGTGCCTGATGAACATCACCTTCATGGTTAGAATAGTGGCTTTAAATTTAAGGAAGGTGATTATTGTTATTTTTAGACTGATTGGCATGCAGAATTGGTGTCCTAAGCTTATGAATAATGTCTTAACGCTGAAAAAAAAGAAATGAAAAAGTGAAGGACAATGAGAAAATTAAATTGGCAGTGCTGGTAATGCAGGCATCATATATTGATGTCAGATATGCTTCACATAGACATACACATGCAGTAGCACATCTAAAAGACACACATCCTAGATCATATACAAAATAGGAGAGATTTCAGTTGTCCAGGTTGTTTTGATGGATTTAAGATTTCTAGTGCAGATTAATTTGCTCAGTATTTGTTCTGGCTAATGCCAAATGCCCACATTCTGTCAGCTGACTGTAAGTAAGTTGTAAATAAAAATACAACACAGAAATTAAAATAAAACTACCTTTGGTTAGAAAAAGATGAGATGTAGCTTGCACGCTGATGTGTTGCTTAAGATGTGCCACTCAGGAGGACATTTCTTGGAGAATGTTTGAACTTGTAGCTGTAATTTTGCATAAAAATGACCATTGTGAGAAGAATCTTAGTCAAAATGGTCATAACCATCATACCAGGCATCATAATATGAAGAGATCCAAAAACTAAAACGAATACCTTCTTCTGAAAGAAAGCCAAGAGTCCATGCAACAAAACCTGTAAAGTAGCCCAAAGAGAACAAAACCTGTAAAGTAGCCCAAAAAAAGATCTATTGCATTAGTGTACTGGTAGATGGGGCACAGTCCAATGGTTTCTGAGTCAAACAGTAACTGTGAAAGTTTAAATATCTTAAAAACAAATTATCTGACTAACTTGCAGTCAGGGCTTTTTGAAGTGAAACTGGGAGTTGTTTGAACACTGGATTTAATTGCTCAAGTTTTGAAGAACTGGAAGCATTCCAAGGAAATATTAAGAGGCTGGGCTGACATTTTAAAGAGATAAATGGCGTAACAGGGGAAGTTATAGGTCAGTTCAGGTGATATTGATGCTGGGAAAAAATAGTAATCAAAAAACAGTTGAAGAACAAGAATTCAATGAGTGTTAGTCAATGAGGTTTCATGGAAAAGGGACTCTACTAAAATAAAGTCACTTTGTTCATTGAAAATATTGCATTCCTGTCTGACAAAACTAATTCTGTTAAGGTGGGGTTCAATTCCTTCAAAATGTGTATTGAAATATTTTGCATTCCCATTAAAGACTAAGACTCTGCCAAGGCACTATCACACATATCCAAAAAATTAGAAATCAGTTAAGTGACTGAAAACTGTATTTACTAAGGGGGAATCTTCAGTAAAGGGGTGTGTGTTTCTAATTTGGTCCCACAGAGGTATGGGTTTGGTCTAGCACTGTGGAGTAGTTTTACTGATAATCTGAAAACAAATATAAAAGGTATTTCTAATTAAGTTAGCTGATTGCACAAGATTTATGGCATAGTAAATGAGGATGGGAGCTTCTGATGGATGCAAAGAAAACTGGGCAACTTGTTAGGCTGAAAACAGTTGAACATGCATGTGAAATACACAACGGCAACAGAGGTGAGCAAAGAGGAGTTCCTTCTTCCTATGTAAAACATAGTTTAGCTTAGTGCCACTGTGAATTCCAAGAAGAATGTGCATGGTGGCGGCAGGGAAGCACTCTCGGAACAGCTGTGGTGGGACTGTTTTAGGGGATGTTTTAGAATTAAAACCTCTGGGGAAACTGCTAAGTTGGGAAAGTGCCTGTGTTGTACAAGGTCACACAGGAATCTCATGTCCCTGAAATAAGCTGTTGAATTTGTCTACTAAGGGCCTCCTGGTAGGCAGGTAAGAGCCCTGCCCAGGTTAGTTGTGGAGGAAGCTGTGAGAATGGCTTCCTCAAGAGAGCACATGCAATTACAACACCACCAGATAGTTTCGACCTTCTTTAGAAGAAAAGTGGTCTTTGGATGGCTCATGTTTTTAAGGAGAAAACCTGGAAATTCTGAAGGTAGGAGAGGGCAACATAAGTTGAGCAAGGGTATTGCTCAGGTTGAAAGGCTGGAAAGGCTCCTTGTGCCTCAAAGAGCATCAGCGTGGAAAAGATCTCTGTCAGACCTGTATGATATATATATATGATGTTCTCTGGAAAGCTGTGAAGCAGAGAGGTGAGAATTCAATGTGTCAACCATGAGCCACTTTACTCGTGCTGGTGATAGCCATTAAAAGGCCAAAATGCAACAGGCAGGTAGACTATGTGGAACAATTGTTTGCTTGTGTGTGAAGCTGTCTCCTCACCTAATGCAGAGTAGGTAAAGACCCCTGGACCTGGTATTAGATTTGTATCCCAGTTTGATGCAAAATAAGCATCAAATTTATGGAAGACAAAGGTTCCATTCTGGCAAAGGCAACGTAATGCAGTTTCTGATGGGAGTCTGTGTTGTTACAAGCTTTTAGGAAGAAAAATATTATCTTTGTCTGATAGTCTTACATGAAGGGCCACATTTTGAAAGTGACCTTGACCTTCCTTTGAAACTTGCACCTGCTGTTCTGTAAGCACAGAAGTGCTGAAGGAAGGCAAAGATTTATTCTTTCCCATTTCTAGAATTTGAACTTTGCAGGTAGAGATACATGTGTTTATTTAATGGTTTAATTAGTAACAAGTTCAAGTTCAATTAGTAACAAGTTCACAAACACATAGACTGCACTGTTTGTCTGTGCACGAGCTTACTGTGTTTGAATTTTAAGGCATTTGGGCTTGTGATTTCAAAATAGTTCATGCCGCATACTTGTGCATGGCTCAAGTGGACAAGTGAAAAGTCAAAAGCTATTTTTAAAATGCCTTCCAATGTTTGCATTTCATTTTGTCAAATGAATGATATGAGAATTTGCTGATAATAGCAAATCCAAATCTGGGAGGATGCTTTGAGGTAAATACTGCTAGCCTGCACTATGGCCCTGTAGGAGGAACCGTCCAAGTGAAAAACAACTTCTGTTAACTTCTGGGGAAGAGTTTGTGTCAGGTAACAAAAACGGTTGTAAGCATCACAGACTTCCAAGTGAGTGAAGAAACCAAATCTGCTCAGTGTGGAAAGGAGAGATGGAGTAGGTGAAATGATGACAAGAGCAAAGGGCATCCCTGAATCTGAATGTCAGCTCCAGATTAGAAGGGCAACATAAGGAGATGTTTTATTACATAGTTTGTAATCAATCATAGTGGGCACAAAAACATCTGAGGACTACATGAATAGTTAAATGAGATTCAAAAGGGGGCGTGCTGAAGTAGAATAGTGATTTTATGGTTAAAAATAATGTTTTTAAAAGCAATAGTATGAACTCCTTCCCTTTTGCTGATAGAAACTAGGAAGAAGCTTTTCCTGTTATTGCATTTCACAGGCTTGGCTACAGAAAGAACACCAGGACACATGTCATTCCCATTTGGTCAGGTACGACAACTGTCATGTCCCTCCAGAAGTAATTAGAAAAGCAAGAGTTTTAACATTCAATGGCCAAGCATCATTTTTTGGGTCCTGGAGATGCTCCTTTTTGAAGTCCCCTTTTGCAAAGAAGCATAATTCTTGCTTTAAGTTATTTCTGCTTTAATTGTATTGCCAAGGGTATTTTCGTATTGTAGCCTTACACAAAACTTTCAAAAACTGAATGTGATCAATATACCCTTGTTTTTGTCCTTCCATGTTAAACCCTACCAACCTCCATGCCTTTTACAGAATTCCCATCAGTCTTTTAGTAGCATAGCTTGAGATGTTGATATTGTTGGCTAAATTCTTTAGATCTTCNAAACTAGGAAGAAGCTTTTCCTGTGATTGCATTTCACAGGCAATTCTTTAGATCTTTGCTGAGAATAGAGTTCTTGTTTTTCCAAAATAGACACAATGCACACGAAACCTCATCAAATAGTCAGCCAATTCTTTGAGTTTATAACAAATAACAAAGCTTTTTCTGGAAAAAAAATCTTGTCATATAAACAGTAGCTAAAAACATATATGAGTGTCCTAATACTTTGGAAATGTCTGTAGAAGTAGACTTCTAGTTGTGGAAAGAGCAACGCACAGAAATTCTGAGACTCTGAACTTCTGGTGTGATATATACCAGTGCAATGTCTCTTAACACTGTGGCCTTATCAAGTCTGCTGAGCATTCATATTCTCTGGAAGCCCAGGACATCAAAATATATATGTGGGCATGTTTTCTGAGTAGCCTGCCAGATTACGAAGTTGCCAGTGCTGATACACACCTGTGTACTGTATGAAAGTTCAGAAAAGATCTTTCAGCAAACTATTCATCAGAGATATCACATCAAGCCCGCAATGCTGAGCGTCTCTAAAGCTGAAGACCTGGTAAGTTGTGGAACTCTTACTACAGACACACAAACCCAGCAGAGTGATATGTTTGAAAAGGAAGGAATCAACATCATCAGGAATGCTAATAGAGTGGTGTAAAAAAAATACTGAAACAGCCCACTGTTTATGAGGTGACAGCTCAGACTGTCACACAATAGGTTGGGGGCAGCAGTTATTGTCAAAGAGTTGAGCATCTTCATATTTGGAAAGTAAAAATGAATTATGATAAACTTAACTTTATTATTATAAACAAGTGAATAATGCAAATGCAAACTTGTAGCAGTGAAATGTAGCGCAGTGTATAACAGGATTTACACTACCTTGATAGAAAATGGGTTTCAGAGGGATTTCTTGTATATAATGCTATTTTATATCAAAAAAGAGGAGGAAAATATGGTAAGGGGTCTTTTACTGTGGGATGGAGTAAGAAAGTCTTCTGAAAATCATCAGAACTGTAGGCAACAAGCTGCAGAACAGAGAGGAAAACTAGCGTAAAACTAGGAAGAAAATGGCTCAATGTAATATAGGAAGGAAACAATTTATTGTAGGCAATTTAACTAAATGTGGAAACAGTTTCAAAAGAGTTTTGAAGAAAAAGAGTGAAAGATATTTATGATGAACATGTTTATAGAAGGTGCCTTTTGGTTGTCTCAAATCTATTTAAGCATCACAGATTGGAGGTGACAGTATGTGGATGTTGGAAATTAGAGTAGAAAATTAATTTGAAAATGGGAAGACCTAATATCTTCTTACGACAAAGAAAATAGTCACATAGAATATATCCACATGAACCAAAAGGCAGGCATGTGTATCTGTTTCTGAGGAGGTCTGTACTCTGACTGAAGAGCTGGAGCAATCCCTGAGCAATCTGATTTGTTCTCACAGTCAACCCTCCTTAAGCAGAGTCTTGGGGTAGAGACTTTTGGGTTGTCAGGATTCTGTAGTTATTGGTCATGGTCACATCTTTATCAAAGGACACTTTTGTCATTTTTCATCTTCTGCCCCCTGGGCACACTCTACCTATGTCCTGACTGCATGCCTGGTATTTACCAACCCCTATCCATCCTGTTTTCCTTAGAACAAGCTAGGTGCGGTGTGCCTTAATAGGTCTCCTGGTCTGGATAGTGCGGGGGTTTTAGGGACACAAGAGCCTTTCACAGGGAGAAGCAACCAGAAGTGCTCGACACCCTCAAGGTGTGTTCAGAAAGTCCTTCTGAGCACTGTTAATTTCAACACTGACTCAAGTAAAGGTCATTTACTGAGGCTGAACCTGTCACTCTCACACTCTACAGGTCCCCTGGCAGTTCAGCCTGCAAAGGCCCCCCAGCTGCAACCTCTATTGGTTTACCAGCAACAGAAGGAAATTGCTACCTCGGTGCTGATGAGGATTAGGAAGTCAGGTGGGAACAGACAATACTCTGGTTTTGGCTCCAAAAGACCCTCTCAGGCATCTGAGTCTTTATATCTAGCACACTTTCTTCCGCTCCTGAGCCCCCCACCCTGACTGCCTCCCCTCCTTTGGCTGCTGAGCTCCATTGCTCCCGTGCAAAGCTGCAGCCCATTTAAATCAATTCTGACACCTAACACCTCTCTGTTTTCTCAGCCTGCCTGCCCCAAATATTTCCCTCCAGCCTTGACAGAACGAGTATTCACTGGGCAGCTCCAGAATAACAAGTTTCCATTTTTGAGACGGTTGTATGGGGAGCTCTGTGGTGTGGCAGCTGGCCAACGGGTGATCATTCAGCCAGGGTAGCTCACTACTGGGTAGTTAATTTGACATACAGAATGGAGTGGTTAGGCTCTCTCTGAAGCCCAGTCAGACTCTTCTGGATTCCCAGTGTTAAATTATGCATTATGTGCAATGCCAAAACATTGGCACTTGTGTGCAAACCTTGCCTTCAGCGAGGTTCATCAGTCCAGCAGTGGCTCATTCGTTCCGATACAATCAATTTCCTCTGGCAGTCGCTCAGAGCAGTATCTGCTTTACAGAGAGATGTGAGTTGTGCTAGGCTGTCCACAACTTCTGCATCACTAAGCTGGGAAGAATAAAAAAGGTGAAGACATAGCGGTGGCAAATAGTGGTGATGAACCCACAAATATAATGCTGGGAAGAGCAGGTCCTTTCTCAGTAGTAACAGCCCAGGACACTGAATTCACTGCTTTTCCAGGAAATATATCAAGTGTAGAAATGAGAGCATGGTGGCAGAGATGGATTCCCGCTTTACACATGCACTTTCTCCATCTCATTTAGGGTTTGGACTGAATAATCGTTATCACCATATGATAGCTATCAGGGACTAGCTGACACATTATAAAAGGCTAATGCAGCCAATGCGCATTAGAGTCTTAGCCAGCACCTGAATTGTTTGCCAGAGCACTTTTGAGATGAACTGTTCTTGTGGTATTTGTATCACTGGCAAGAACCAGAAATAGAGGAAGTCTGGAAAACCTTTCTCAGGGAAAGAAAAAAAAAATAAATCTGTGAAGTGTTGCGGAATCTTAGATGGTACTGAAACTCTCATTCCTTATTCAAATGGATGTGGAGTTTGGGAGTCTTTTAGGGCCTCAGACCAGCATTTCACACTTTCTAGTTGTGTTAGCAGTTGTTATTGGTTGATCCTTTATTTTCCTGGCAATTTTATGACCACTCCTGTCTCCCAAGGCCTATGCTTCAACATTGCTATCCCTCTAAGTAAGGAAACAGCAGAATTGTGCCTACTGAAGTCAGATGCTTGAAAATCAGGAGGAAATATTTAATCTATTAATAAAAAATGTATTCTTTTATTTCATGTGGCACTTGTCTTTCCTGTCTCAGTGCTGTCGCCTAACATACAGCATCTCAGGGTCTTTAGGGAGCATTTGTTATGTGATCAGGCAGTTGCACATTAGGATGACAACTGGAACATAAACCGAAATAGCCATAAAGGAAGCGGAATGGTCCCTATGGAATAGATTTCCATTGCCATTCATATACATTTCTCACACAGAGCTAATTGTGCAAAGTGCTATAACATGACTAGCAGAGCCTTGTGATGGCAAACAGAGACAAAACTGTGTCTATATAAATGTGGTGGGGATCTGTAACACCCATTCACCAGCAAAGCTTGACATTTCAAAACACTTTTTTGGCTTTTTGAATGGATGACAAAATACAGTTTTACACTGCGCCAGAAGCACTGAGACATCCTGACTGACTTCTGCCTGACATTTCTTACTGAGATGAACTTTTTCAGAAGACCAAAACTAGCTGGTCTATAAAAAAACTGAACTGGAATGTTTCCACAGCAAGGGCCAGCTCAGCTTTTTTTGCAAGTCCCCAGGAGGTGTGGCAGACCCCACGGGACCCTCTATGTCCCCTGCATCCTTTGTGGGCAAGGATCTGAATTGAACTTCCTCTTGCTGTTGTTCTACCATGATTCTCCCAGGCTTTTTCTTTTTGGTGAAAAAATAATTGATTGATTTGAATTGCTTCTCTTACTTTTGGGAATACTTACATTTTTTTCTCTGCCTGGGCAAAGAGAAACTTGCCAAACATCTCAAGCAAATTTTGTGGGAAAGCTGATGTAAACCCTTTTTAATCAGTTGTGTAGAAACAAGTATATCTATCCTGTAAAACCCTGTGGTCAGAAAACTTTCAATGAGACTTGTGACCCTTTGAGTTGTCCTTGATAAAAAGAGTTGGATATATTTTATCTTTTTTTTTTGCTTTAATTTTTACTCATTTCATTAAAAATTTACAGTAGAAAATTACACCTTTATATCTTCTGTCTGGAAAACTCAATGGACCACTGGGGACTTTGTAAGACTCTGCCCTCACAAACATGCAAAATCTGGGAATGGAAGGAATTTCCAATCAGACTGACAATAATGCCTTGTGGAAGAATACAAGGAGGAAAGATGAAGGCAAATGTGCAAGTCTCAGGAGGACGCTAAGCAAGAATGGTGGTGCACCCAAACAGGAAATACATAAGTTTTGCTAGAAGAGTGTCAAGTGTCATGCTGAGAATTCCCATCACTCAGCTCCTCTTGATCCCACAGAACACACACAGTTCAGTGACAAGGTATCCAGTGCTTTAGAATGTCATCTCCACAAAAAGTGATCCCTGAAGTTTCCATCCTCTGTCCCAGGGTTAGGCAGCCACACTTATAACAGAGTTCATGAGAAGTACCAGAGCTGACATTCACCCCTTTACATGTGGATGTATCCATGTCTCCTTGTACCCCTTTTAGGACTTTATAACAATATTGTGATCACGATGGCATTAGTCTGAGGCCTGTGTTTCTCACCATTGCAGGGAGGCTGCTTCAGAACCATTCCTTTCTTCTTGTCTCAGATATTTGAATGCTCACATTCAGCTTCCTCTGTTCACTTCCACAGAGAATATCCCATACTTTTGGATCTTCCACCTGCTAGGAAGCCCTAATAGAACTGGATTTCCCACAGTAGACAGTTAACACCTCTGGTTTTCAGAAGAGCTCTACCTCTAAGGTAAGCAAAGAGTGAGTAGGTGATGTTTGGAAGAAGCAACCTTGTTTGCACTTTGCTTTCACTTATAGGAGGGAGCTGAAAGAGTCATCAGAATAGACTTAACTTGGTCTGTAACATCGTCCTTTAAGATGTGAATTAAATGGTGGTGATGGTAGGAGTTGGGCTCTTGTCTTGCAGGAAAACTGTTTGTGCTACTGTGTCTTACCAGGCCCACAAAAAAAAAAATAAAATTCATTGGTTGGAAAACCCATGAGAAAAATGGAAGCTGCCAGCATCCTTAATGACTGTCTGCAGCTGCCACAGAGGTCCCCTGCTGGGTGCTAAGTGACCACAGAAAAGTACACCATGGCCACACCAAGTGGGAGATGAGAAGCTGAGGAGTGCTGTGCTGACATGGCCCTTCCCCTGTGTGGCTGGAGGCATTTGACACCTACTCTTAAAGCTTTTGTTCCAAGCAGATCACCTTTCTGTGAGGTTGCTTTGTCACTGGCAAATACGAGGGGACATGGTACCAAGGGGTATGACTCTGTCGTCTTTTAATGCCCTTCATTGTCCGTAAGTCTGGCATGTTATGGACCATAGAGGTTGATAGAAGACTCGGCGTTCAGATGATGGTGGAAGGGTTGTTTGATCTCAGATGAAGTGTTCTTAGCGAGAGATTTTTGGAGCTAGCTCTTCTCAGTGTTTCCTGTCACTTCATGTCCTACCACTTCCCTTCTCCTCCTGGTTAGTTTAATTTGAACATCAGGGTTTGGACCTTAACCTCCCATTCTGCAGGGAGTGGGGAGAGGACATGAATCAGAATAAAACGCCAACAGTGGCTGATGCCATAAATCAGAGGGATTTTACAATCTGATGACAAACCGAATTCCTGTCAGAAAAGAGCAGAGCTGACCCCTCCCAAACTGTCATCGAAGCTGGCTCATAAAAATCACAGCTGTCACCAAAGCATGCCAGGCCTCTGGGGAACATGCCATCCTGGGGACTCATCTGCTGCTTCCACGGCCAAATTCCAAGCCCTCAGGGACATTCCACTTGACATTTTGTCACATCTCTTGCTGGTGCATCTGTTCGGGGGCATTAACTCTTCCTAAATCACTTTATCCTTCTTTTTTCCTAAGAAAAAACAAGGCTATGGGAGATGAAGAGATTTGAGTAGTGGTCTACGTCACAAAACAGAGTCCAAATGTTTAAAAATTGGCAGTATCTGGAGTAACTAATCCAGTAGGCAATGTTATTACAGCAACAGCATCAGAAACATAACTTGTCTTCACATGAACTTCAAAAAATTATTTTAGCTGACATCTGTATGTACAAAATCATAGGAAGTCTTTCAAGTTCTATCCCTTTGAGCTTTGGCCACAGACAGTATCTGACTTCAAAGGAGGTGGGTGAGCATAAAGTCAGACCATGATGACTATGGTTGACCTGACATGACTGTACACTCAGCAGTGGCATGTAAAAGTAAAGATGCTGAGACACCTTTCCTAAACCAGCTGCTGGGGGCCAAGTTCTAAGATGCCTCTGGGTGAATGAAGGAAAGGAAAGTTTCTCTCCTCCACTTGTGAGTGAGATAATAACCTAATAAAGGCTTTAAAATTCACAGCTACAACTTGTCCCGCAAGGAGAGCAGCAGAGAGGCTCCGTCTCCAGACATCAGAGAGGCTGTAATGTACTGAAGGGTCACTGCTGTTTCAGAATCACAAAAGCTGAAATCATGTGGGCTAAAGGTCTAACTGGTTCCACTAAAGGTGGGGAATGACAGTCATCTGGCCTAAAAGAACTTGGGGAGTATTTGCTGGACTTCTCATGTTACTAGCGACAAAACTTCTAAGAGTTTCTAAAAATAGTAGGTGCTAATTTCTTTACATGCAGTGTCCTGCATCCGGGATGAGATAGTTCAGTATCAACTCCTGTGCTGGACAAGGAGTTAATAAATAACCTAAAGGTCAGTAGTGTTAGCCTCAACACCAGGGTTGGCAAAAGTGTATTTGTCACATGCAAACAGTATTGCATGAAACAGTAATTTAATTTTTAATTAAACCTCTAAAGGCCACTTCCCATGCTTTGTAAGCACTTTGGACTGGAAAACTTATAAAAGCCCGGCTAAGGCCAGGAGCCCTTTGTGGAACCCCTACCAGATGCATGCTCACAAGAAATCACCATGTGCATGGGTAAAATGCTATTTTGTTGGGTATGAATGGGAATACAGATGAATGGAAATCACCCTGGTTAAAAGGCGAATTTGGAAGCAGTGGTTAAATAACAATCTGTCAGGCAACAAAACAGAGAAAGCAGCAGGTAGTTAATATAATTTATAAATACATGTATGAGAAGTCAAAATAAAGTTGTTTTTAAAATAAAAGTGACCAGTGTGGTTTTAAAGAGAACATTCAAAAATATATCAGGGAAAAAACAAAAAAAAAAAACACCTGGAAAATCAACACCCAAAGAACCCTCCAAAGCCTTGCTTCAATATAGGTCTCCGTAACAGCAAAACTGTAAAGTCAGAAGTGTTCAGTTCACAATGTATTCCAGTTATACAGACGAAATAAAGCAGGTTGATGGGATTTATTATGTATGATATTATGTAAAAAGTTTACAGTCTGTAGCAAAGGAAGGTGCAAAACTGAAGCTACTTAAATAGAAGAAAAAAGCCTTTTGAAGTGGTGAGGGGAACTTCCTGAATCATACTCTTTTCACAGATCTTGTGAATCTGGAAAATTTTGAAGTTTCAGAGGATTCTTTTGCTCTGGGGTTTAACAAAGGATAGAGCCATGAGAAGATTTTGAAACTTGCAAATGCCCATTTAGTTTCTGGCATGAGACCGCCAGAGTTTGTAAATCAACAGCTCAGACAAAGTCACATGCATCAAACTTCTTATTAAAAAAAATCCCTCCCTTTGCCCTCAGAATGCTGAAAACCCCTTCAATTTCTGTATTCTCTAAACAAGCAATAGCTGAAAGCAAATACAGTTTGTCCAGATTTTCTTTAGTTCCTTGTAGGTATCAGAGGGGTGTTTCTCTTTGCTGTTGTGCTGACCAGACAAGTTCTGGTGCCCTTTCAGGCTTTTGGGGAAAAGATATAATGTTTGTTTTCTTGCTTTGCTTTTTCCTGAGAGCTGAGAAACCATCGAAAGTCAAAGACAGCTCCTTGGGAGCTGGTCTATGCTCCAAAGCACTTCTACTGTAGATACCTGAGGATGAGACCCTGTGCCACTGTGTTCAGGAGTGAAATCCCTGACTTACTTGAAGTGAAAATGAGGTTTCCCCAAGGTCACACCGGCATTGGCTTGGAGGGGGCTCTTGGTTTCTTCTGCAGTACAGACTGCACTTTGTTTGCAGGGTTGTCAGTAGTGTTCATGGAGGGCTTCCCCCATCCTGCTGGGATGTGGACACAAGGCTTGTCAGAGGCTTCTGCCTTGCCTTGTCCTTGGCTTTGGTCAGGCTTTAGTCTTGGAACTTACTGTGAAATTATCTGGGCAACATGTGTATCACAAGTCAGTGATGCACTGGAGGTCTCAGCAGACAGGCTGGTGGGCCCTTCTTCCCTGTGAATCTCTGAAAATACTTCTAAGAGCGACTTGGGTAGGTTCTGAACAATTAACTATAATTAAACATTTTAAGGTCCGCAGACCAGGTACATTTTACCAAAGATCTTAAAAGAGACTTGCTGAAAAGCACTCCGAATGATTCCTGCTGGTATTTCATGAGTCCTGGTAGAGTGAGACAGTTCCAGATGACGAGGGTAAAAAGCTAGCTTGTTATTCCTGTTTTCAAGAGCACAAATTGGATTGCTCAAGCCAACACAGGCACATTAACCTGACAACAAAGCCCTGGAAAATTATAGAAAGACACATAGGAGATATGACTGGTAAAGCATTAAAGGATACCTATGCAGTTAAATACCATTGGTATAGCAACACGGAGAGCAGCTCCTGTTGGAAATATATAAGATCTCCTTTTAGACCCTGATTACAGTGTGACTGATAAAAGTATGTTTTCTGGTCAAAGCACTTGATTTTATGGGATGAGTTTTTGATTTAAGTTTCAGCTTGTACAAATGTCTGCACTGTGCTTGTTGGTAAAGAATCTTCCTCTGAAACTCTGGGGTTTTCTTTTATTTTTATTTTTTTTAATGGGCGCTTGTTTTATACAGGATTTTTCCCATTTGGAGAATGGAAACCATATGTTTCAATTTGGGAGTATATTGAAACATTTCAGTTAGCTAAATGGAGGCAAAGCCCGACCCAGTTCTTCGCTGAAATCCTATTCTTTGTGAGGAAATCATGAGGATTCTCAGTGCTTACCTAGGCAATTTCAAGTTTATCAATCTGCAACCAAATCACGCAAGTGGTGGATTTACTCAGCAGGCCTCTGGAGTTAGAACAGCAAATCTAAAAAGGGAATCAACAGCCAGGCATTTTCCCCAGTAGCACCTTATCTTCTGCTGCAAAAGTCTCCTTTGAAAACAGCTGGTTCAGGCAACCAATGCAAAAAGAGAGACTAGCTGCAGTACCACTGTGAGTTCTGACAGCTGTGTGCAATGCTTCTGAGGATTTATAGCATCCTCTTTGCTTGCACCACAGCTTGGTACTGTCTCAGGCAGCCTCCACCCTGCATTGTCCTGGAGGTCTCACCCCTG
Organism: Sclerurus mexicanus; assembly: GCA_013396755.1. NCBI lineage: Eukaryota > Metazoa > Chordata > Aves > Passeriformes > Furnariidae > Sclerurus > Sclerurus mexicanus. The sequence goes on along the minus strand of VWZF01000182.1, from coordinate 596,517 downwards.
GCAGCACATGCTGTGGGGTGGATGGGTTAGAGTACTACAGCCCAGCACAGCACAGTGGAGGGAGAACACTGCTCTTATCCCTCCACATTAGCTTGAAGTTCAGGCTCTAATTTCCTTATGTTTTTTAGCTTTCAAAGGGAAAAAAGAGAGCAAAAGGATCCTTGTTCCTCTTCTTCCCCATTCCTTTCTTTGCTGCCTCTGTAGTTTTCTCAGCCTCCTCCCTACCCTCAGCAACCCTCAATGGTTCTTCATTCCTCAATCCCTAAGGTTCCTTCTTCCCAGACTGCCCTTCCTTTTGTTTCCTCTTTCTTTTGCCCCTTTCATTTTCCTTCCTAGCCACCCACCACTCCAGTCTTTCCACCTCAGAGACTCCCAGCTGACAGATTTCCACACTCATTATCTTTGCTCCTGGTACCTGCTGAGTTTTAACCTCTTGAAAAGTCTCTTCTCTCCCTTGTCCTGTTGAATCTGGAAGCTGGTGGTGGCACAGCTGCAGTGGCAGAAAGGACTGCTAGTGAGCTGCCCACTCCCACAGCTGCCACTGCAGCCTCACAGCTGCTACTCCGCTCCTCAGCTTCCAGGTTAAAGGGTGGAGTTTTTGAATTTTCCTTCAGTTGCCATTCATTGGCTAGTCCCAAACTGGTCCAATCTAAAAGGAAAGGAAATCAAATGCAACTGTGTTGATCCTGGATTTGCCGCTTTTATCCTTCAAAAGAAATCTAAGAAGTCACACGCATATGGCAATGAAGAACCATCACAAAAAAAGGATAGCATGCTACATAGTAAATATTGACAGATATGCAGCAGATATCTGTCCCACTCCTGTCTTTTGCTCTCTCTCTTCCTCTCTTCATTCTTCTATCTCAACAGCCAGCCCTGTTTTTGCTTTGTTCCATCTGGCAGCTCTCAGAATAATCTCACCCACCTGTTAAATGAGAGAACGTCAAGTTAAATTTACAGCAGGGCCTGGAAACAGGATGCTACAGAGAAGTATTTTAATTAAAATCCTTTAATTGGATGCATGCTTCCTTGTGAAAAGGGAGCTGCCAAGAAGGGCCTGGTGTCACCACCTCTACCCCCATTTGCCACAAAAGGAGAGCAATTGAAACCAGCTCTCAAGGTGGAAAGAGGAAAGGGCATTTCCAGGGAGTTTTCCAGGGTCACCCTTGAAAACTGTTAGATGGTTCATGGGAGGTTTGCCCCTTTACCAGAATCAGAGCTGAAGATGGTACAGCAGCTGTGCTGGTTCTGTGAGGGGCTTTGCAGAGCTACAGGCTGCCTTGTGTGCGTGTGTGTGTGTGTGTGTGTGTGTGTAAGGGTGGGCCAATATCTATGTGAAACCTGAACTCTGGACAGAAATATGACAAATATAAAGCCTGTCCCTGATGTAGAGGTCACTATCACACAAAGTCTCCTGGGAAGACTTCATGCTCTGCTTTGCTAGACAGTCAAGTGGGATTTTAAGACCTGGTTTACTGTAGTTGCTGGAATAGATGCATGAATGGAGAGGAACAGATTGATATGGAATGGAAGATGGCAAGACACACCAAGAGACAAATATCTGCAGTTCCCATTTGGAGAGTCTGGATGACCACACCTGGTGCAACTGTTTGGTAACTCTGGACACAGCCCATGGAGAGAGGAATAGCAGAGTGGGTATGCTCAAACAACCAAAGGTGGGAGGCAGGAGGAAATATTTGGGGAGAAGAGGGAATTAGCAAGTGCTGGAGAACTGCGTCACTGCAATGTAACTCTAGCTCTTCTAAATACTATGCAAATCCATCAACACCATATACTTCCTGTAAGCATGAAACCTCTGACTTTTCTTTCCTTGTTAGACAGTGGTTAACTGTTATGAAAAGAGGGTTACAGGGGATAAAATGCACAGTACATGCCTCTATCTAAAGGCATAGTAATGCTACTAACAATTCATGACATTTTGCAATATTTACAGGTTTTTCCATTAAGTTGCCCACAACATGTGGAGGGGAAGTTTGGCACCACTGCATTCCTGCACCTCCAGGCTGATAAAGGTCATTTCCAGCAAGCCTGAGGTCACAGAGCAGAAAAGTTCCCAGCACCTTCAGGTGTTATCCAGCCCTCCTTCCTTGACAACAGAGAATCCTTTCATAAAACACATTTATTTTACATTTTGATATTTTAATGCTTCATTGGCCTATTTAGAAATTGGAAAATCTTACGTCCCCTCTCGAGAAATCTGGCAGGCATGTTTGGCTCATGCTGGGAAAGCAAAACCACTGGCAAACCCTTCAGCCTTTGCTAAAATTCAAAAGGACAGTCCAAGTGTTAAAGGCATTTTGAACACCCTTTGGGAATGCTAGGAACTCAAGCATAAAAGCATGAAGACCTAAGGAAGGATAATTCTTTTCTACACAGCAAATTTTGGGGTGCAAGCATGACTTCCAGATACACAGTACAGCTCCCCAGAACAGTACATAGGTCAGGGTTTTAGAGTAATGGAGAATGGAGAAGCCAAAATTTTCATCCAAAGCTTCTTGAGTCTCACATTCTTACTTAGCAGCAGCTCTGTGAAAGTGTGGTTCAGTGCAGTAATAGTTTGTACACCAGGAGCCATATTTCCCTATTCTTGAGCAACTCGTGTCACCAAATATGCTCTGGAAAATGCTTGAACATTGCTTTGGTGATGAGGAGCAGAGCTGATGGACCAGATGGCAGGACCAGTGCTGTAGGTGCGGGCAGGCTGAAAATAGGGACAGCAGTTGTTGAGAAGCTCTTAAGATGACTTGCAAAAGAAGTAGTGACAGCAGAGATTACTCTGTCAGGCAGAGTTCAAAATGGATATTTGTATACACATAACATCTTGTGCAACCCAAGATAATGGCAATGTCCCATAGATGCTTACCATGCGTTTTAAAGAAACACCTAGTGAAAATGCTCCACTGTTGAAGCACAATTCTAGTCTTGAACTAACACAGAAAGATGGAGAAATGTCCTTGAGAAACTGAAAGTTTCCATAACAATATTGCTTTATAGCCGTATTAACCACAGTGTGCTAAAAAAAGGTACTAAATGAGCTTGGAATTAAGGTTCAGACCCTCAGCTCATGAGACATTTCTGTAGTTTGCAAAATCGGCATTTTGTTTCATGTTAAAAAATCTCAGGAGTTCATAGGCATACAGTGAAATATTAAGATTCTGCCTAAAATCCTTTAAGTAATCTACAGCATCACGTGTGTTCGGCCATTCACTTAATTTGGATCATATGAACCTCAGAAGAAATTTTCAAGCAACCAGAAGTCAACAGTTCAAGAGCAAAAGACAGCAAAACACAACTAGTGCCATACTACAAGCCTTGCACAGTATACACACAGAGTGCCAGGAATATCCTGTCCTGCCCAGTTGTTATCAGGCTGTTAAGCTGATATATAAAAGAGTGAGAAGTGTTGCCACTTGCAGCTAGGATCAACAAGGCTGACTGAGCTCCAGACCAATAACTGTAAGTAGGAGAGTCAGTGCCATTTTAAATGGAGTTTTAGAAACAGAATAGAAGATAGAAAAGAAAGAAAAAATCAGAGGTTCAGAGACAGTAAGGCTGAAAAGAACTTCTCTGCCATCATTTAGTTTTTCCCTACAGCTCTTGATGCGGAAAGGTTAAATGTGAACAGTTGCAGAGACTGTATTAGACCATGTACTGTTTCAATGAAGCAAGCACTGTTTAAGTAGTGCCCAGCTGAGGAACTCTCTGCAAGAGGTGAGTTAGGTCAATGGATGGTTGTTTTGGGTCTCCTACTAAAGCTCAACCCTGTGCTGCTGTTGACCCAGAAAAGTGAGGGGATGGCAATGAATGGGCTTGCAGTTGGTAGAGCCTCGCAAGAGACAAGCCCTGCCAGCATGCGGTGATGCCATCTGGATCCCTCTTTGTGGCTTTTGGCACGCTCAGTAATTGCAGACAGCATCTGAGGAACTCGTGGCGACTGAGCTCGCCATTCGCTTCTCCAAGCTGTCACTCCAAGTTGGGTGTGAGGCCAAGCTGTGTCCAGAGCCCTGTGTGGGTGTGAGAAGCTGGCCCTGCCTTTTGTCAGCCTACATGTGCTCTCTGGGGACACAGCTCCAGTTTCTAATGCTGCCAGGTTGGTATGCCTCACTGCTCCACTGACCGTTTTTAGGGAAAATGTTAATCACTTGTATTAGTTACAAAGAAAAGACTGTGAAGTCCAAACCACTCAGGTCAGTAGCATTGTTACTGGCACACTCCCAAGCTTAAAGCACGTCTGAGTCACTACCCTCAGATAAATGAGCGTAATATTTCTATAGAGGGAGCGTTGCAATTTGCAAATACTAAGGTTTTAATGAAAGAACTCATCTAGTGTGAGTGCATCTCTGTGGACACCACATTGTCAAATATGGACTGCAAACCAGAGATGTGGGTACTCCAGAACACCCTGGAGAGGCCCTGGGAGTCACCCAAATTGTGACACCATCAGAGAGCTTGTTTGAAGATGAAAGTCTTCAGGTTGCATCCAGCTGCAGCCAGATCTGTCCCCACTGATTGAAGGTATCAAAGTGCTTGAACTCTTCAGGGCTTGAGGTCTGGAAAGTGCACAAGCACTTTCTATTGCTTAGCTGTTGCTTATCCTTCTCCCAGAAGTGAGTGCAAACTCCAGAAGAATGTGCTGGACCCAACATTCCTACTCTGCAGCTGTAACCACGCATCCATCTGCTTGTCCAGGACCATGTTCTGGAGGGACTAGTTTTGGCACCTGATAACATAAGGGAGAATCCCAGCTGTTGTCCAGAAGAAAGGTTTTACTCTTTCCCTAGCAAAAGAGACAGAGAATGTCATGGAATTTTGGTCACATACTGTAAGATCCCAAGTTACTTTGGTGACCAGCTGCCTAGAGCTGAGCTGTGTCACTTTGTCCTGGGAACATCTTCAATTTTTCTTATGCTTAATGAAGAGCTTGGTGCTCCAAATCCCATCGATGCCCTCGGCAGCTCTTTTACCAAGTTGTATGTGTGCCCTGTCAAGTTACTTGCTCCTTCACAACAGTGGTCAATAACAGGGAAGCAGGGTGAGCCAGGGTGTGTTGAGTCTGCGACTGAGCCTGAAAAATCCCAAGTCCTAGAGTCACACCATTCCCAGCCAGTTCATTCCACATCTGTGCTTCTCTCTTGGCTGAGCCTTGCACCAAGAGCCTCAAAGAAGAAGCAAGAACGGTGATTCAGAAGTGCTATAAAACTGAGGGACTGCATGGCATCCTCCACCACCAATGCTCCCGTTTGTTGCCATCTGTCACAGGTGAGTAGGCCAAACCCTATGACCAGCAGTCAAGTGGCAAGGGTAGCAAAAAAGTCCTCCCCACTCTTAGTAGAGTGTTACTCCTCTGAGGCTTGGTGTGCTCCAGGAAATGCATTCAAACTGGGATTTCTGGGAACAGAACATGACCCTTCCTAGAAGCCCAGTATGCACATCCCGTCCCAAAATTCTGCTAAAACTTTTCTACCTTGAGCCACGCAGTAGGCTGGTTGAGCCCATAGCTAGTTAAGGGAAGGGAAGGTGTCCCACCCCAGGCATTACCAATCCAAGAGTCAGCATCACCCCTTCTCCAAATTCCCTTTGCACTGGTATTGGCTTAAGCATCATGTAACTAAACACATAACTTTCACTGCTCTCACCTAATCTTTTTTTCCTTCTTTTTAATGGTGAAAGGGACATTTTTCCAACTCCTAACTTACATGTGGTTGTTTCAAGTTCAAAATATGTCTGTCACTCCTGCATAAAATACGGGCTCTGTTTCCTGTTCTTCCCCTCCCTGGAGAGGGAAGAGTTGTTGTTTATCTCCCTGCTTTCCCCCCTTCTCCCACTGCATCCCTCCCCATCCCTCCCAATCCCTCCAAGCCTCTTCCCTCACCTTTCTCAAAATTTTCCTTAATGCTGTGCACTTCCCCTCTCCCCTGTAGCCCTTTGCCATTCACATTCTCACCCTGGACCACTCTCTTCTTTCTGTACCTCAGGTTTCTCTGTGCTCTATCAAACTCACCTGTGTCACTGCATTGGTTTTGACCTCTTCTCTCCTGCACCCTGGACTCTCATGTGTGTCTCCAAGATGTGACCTTAGCTAAATACAGCTCCCCATGTTGCACTCACTCCCTGCCTCTGTTCCTCAGGCTCCCCCTAGTTCTCTGCCCGGATTTCTAAGAAGCTGCCCTTTCCCTCTGATTTTCGAGACTCTTTCTCCTGGAGTTAAAAGTGACCTGCCTGCATCTTAGAGGCTTTCACTTCCAGGAACATCCAGATGGTGGAAATCTATTAATATCTTGTCTGAGAACTGTCTCAATCCATAGTTACTGGGAATGACTGCTGTATTGGTCAAGAGTCTGATAGAGAATGCTGAAAGATGGTGCTGTTTTGGTTCTTGTTGATTTGTGCCAGCAGATCCTGAGGGAAAAATAACAATATTAGGTAATTCAAGACTCATTAGACATAGTCCTCTATCTTGTTCTTTTCTTGGGCTCCCTGCTTTCTCCTGAAGATTATTCAGCCTTTCCTCTCTCATCAGTGAGTTTTGTTTGCCTTTATTCTTACCATTGTTTTCTCCCTGGTATTCAGATTATAGTGAGGGGTAAATTAATTAAATTGAAAACAAAATAAAAATAATCAAGGCAATGTCCAATCACAATTATAGAAAAAGGTGATCATGAGGTGACTGTACAAATCTTGGAGAAAGATTCAAAAAAAACCTTGCATTTGAAACTGCAAATGGAATGGAGGGGGGAGCAAAAGGAAAATGCATGACAAATCCACATGAAGTGTCCCAGACAGCTTTTGTCTGCACAGAAATGTTTTTATGGGATTCTCTGCAGAAAAAGGAACAAAAAAATTAAGGAGTTGGGTTCAAAAGATCAAGTTGCATTTTCATTGATCTCAGACTTGTAAGAGCTGCCTCATCAATCACAGTTGCTTAAAAATTCCTATTAATGGCCTCAAGTGCTGGAGCGGCCCATATGGTTCATCTTTGTAGCATTTGGGCAACTCCCTGGGAGCAGTATGAGATCTGTCAGTGTCAGAGCCAGACACTCTGCGCTCATCCCTACATTCCTGCGAGTAGTGTAAGGAGAATAATATCACTGCAAGACTGAGGAGCTCCATCTGATCCAGGATATAAGTAGCAGTAGAGGATGAGAAAAGAATAAAACCCGAATTATCTGGCTTTCAGAGACACTGTGGACAACTGCAGACCTGGGTAAAAGTCCCAGTGTGTAGTCTAGGAGGTGTATGAGACAGCTTCAAGCCAAGCTGCTGTATGTCATTGCATGGAAATAAACACCTGTTTGCTCTTACAGAGCTGAGAACATGGGTGGTGGAGGCTTTCAGACTGGAAAGGAGAATTAAGAGGAGTAGCTCCTATCATTATGTTGAATGATGTGATTAAATGCATGGTGGGCTGGAGGTCTTGTCAGGTACAGCTTGAGCTTGTCTCATCCTGAGCAACAAAGTCAGCAAGGTGTTAGACCACTGACTGGTAATGTTTAGCCAGAGCTCTGTCGGTGTGCAGGTAGGAGCTGTGCTCCTCACTGCTGATTCATGGCCATGGGAACCAGCTGTACTCTGACTGAACTGAAGACTTCAGCTGCTGGCTTTGGCATCGGACACCCATATTGGTATGGGCACAATGCTAGGAACATTCTTGGTGATGGCATCTTCCCTTCTGCACTGTGGACTCTCTTGTGTGTCTCTAAGATGTGACCCTGACTAACTACAGCTCCCCATGTCACCCTCACTCCCTGCCTCTGCTCCTCAGGCTCCCCCTAATTCCTTGCCTTGATTTCTAGGAAGCTGCATCTTGATGATGAGCATGTTTCCCCTGTTTCAGAGTAGCCAAACTGACTCCATGCCCTTAATTCCATCAGTTTTCCTTGGAGATAACTCAGATCCAGAGCCAAAATTCAACACATTTGTCTCTCTGATGGGCACAGTTTTTCCTTTGTAGTAAGTTCTCCTTCTTTCTTGCACTGGAGAAATTGTCACGGATGTCTCTTCTCTGGAAATATTCAAGGTTGGACAGGATCAGCAACCTGATATAGTGGAAAATGTCCCTGCTTATTGCAAGGTGTTTGACCAGATGACCTTTAAAGGTCCCTTCTAAGCCAAACCATTCTATCATTCTATGATAAATGTAGTTGGACAGTTTTTGGAATCTCAAATAAACACCATGAGCCAGCAGACTGTTGCTTTCACAGATAAGCTTTAAATGTGAGCCATGACTGTTAACACATTTGTTCACCACTCTACTCTTACTGAAATGGAAGGAAGCTGCATCAGGTGAAATTCAGATTGAACATTAAGAAAAGGTTCTTCACTGTAGAAGGTGGTCAATCACTAGAAGAGGCTCCCCAGGGAAGTGATCACAGCATCAAGCCTCTAAAAGGAGCATTTGGGTGATGCTCTGTGTCATATGTTTGGTTTTAGGCACCCTGAGAGGAGCAGGGAGTTGGAATCAATGATCTTTATCAGTTCCTTCCAAGTTGAGATATTCTGTGGTTCTGAGCTGTGGCAGAGCAAGTAGGAGCCATCAATATGCCCGGGAGGTCCTTTGAGTTTTCAGGGTCTTACTGCAAACAAATCTGCAAGGGAGGAAGAATATTCACAATCCCTACTCCCCTCTTGCTCTTGATTTACCCCCAAAGGGGTTACGATTTATTAAAAAAGGGAAATACCTGTAGCTGAATGAGACCAATACAGTATCAGAGAGTGATCACTTCTTCTTCATGTGGGCTGAGAGCTACCTGGGATGCAAAGCTTAGATCCTGTTCACACCATGCCAGGGCTGAACAAAGGACCACCTTCTGAGGTCTGAGCACAGACAGCACGAGTACTGCCATGAGAAAAGTCATTTGTCCCAGAAGCAGCAGAGCTGACACATCAACAGTGTCAGCTCTCCCTCTTTAGAGAGCCAGCCTGCCGTAGTGAAGTGCTTGCAAGCAGGAGGAAAGCTAAACTTGTTGGACTGAGGTATGTCATGTCTTGTGTGTGCAGGGACCTGCACACTCATCCTTTATATGCACATACACACATATACGCACAATCACTTTGCAATCAAGCTATTTACAAGCAACAACACTGAATGTCAGTGCACGTTCTCTCTTTCACACGTTTTCACTCAGTCTCCTTTTTCTCAAATTCTTATGCATCAAATTTTTGGGGGGCAAAAGAAGTTGCCTGCATTTTCTGTATGTCTTTTTCTTTCTACTTCTACAAAGTTTCTCTCTTTATAGCTTCAATAAACCACTCTGATTATTTTCTCTCAGCAAGTTTGATCCTTCTTTGTGCTCATAGGAGCAAGAACACTTTTTCTGGTGGTTGCCTCAGGATCCCAGCAAGATGCCATAGTGTATGAGAGAGAAATGGTGACCTCATGAATAGGGGAAAGGAAAAGAGGAGGCGAGACTGAATTTTTGGTTTTCTACATTTAAATCCCATCAGGCTTTGTGTTTTTATTTCAAATTCTTTCCAAAATACTCTATCTATTTTCTTCCAAGATCCTATGGCTGAAATGACTTTACGCTTTGTGTCTAATGATTATTTTTCTAAATCAAAAGAAATTACTGCTTTTCAAAAGGATTTAAGACTTATCCGATAAAAAGCACCTAGAAACAAAGAAAAAAAAAAGGGAGGAGGGGAAGATGCCAGTGATGTAATAACCAGCAAGTCACAAAAGAGTTAAAGTTCCTTACATGTGGCAGAGTTAAGTAAGACCTGGAGGGACACATGGTTCTCCCCCTAGCACCCCCTGAACTCTGGGGCGTGGGCTTGTGACGGGCCTGGGAGGCAAAACTGGTCTCCATTGTGTCTTGTTTAATTTGGCTGCTTGAAGTACTCACGTTTTTTGTTGGTTTTTTGTTTTTTTTTCTAATTTGGCTCTTCCTGCAGCTCTCACACCTTCCTTTAATGTAAATGTTCTTTACATTTACAACATGCCTTTTCCCCAGCTCTCCATACCATATTGTTTGAGCAACTGCCTCCTTTCCTCTGCGACCTACACATGGCTGCTGGCACAGGGCTGTGTTTTTCCACACACGAAGGGACAGTGAAACCAAACTGAAGAGGATCATTGCCACAAGAACTGTGTTCCCAGGGTCCACTTTTCAGCTCCATGTGCTGGCAAGGAGGCTGCAATTGTGCGCTGGAGATTTCCGCTGGCCAGAGGCAGGACTGTTCTGGAGTGGCACGCAATGGTCAAGTTTTCCTGCCTATGCAACACACAGCCTCTGCAGCCTCAGCTGGAAACTCCTTCACCACCACCTTGACACAGGTCAGCAATAAAATACCAAGCTTTGTCCCTGCATGTCAGGGTGATGCTGCAACAGCAACGGGAGAAATACAGCTCAGAGTACTTGTGCTTGGTGGTGTCAGTCATCACACAGCGTGTTCTTCTTCCCATCTTAGTCTTAAATTTTGAAAGTATAAATAGAGCAATATTACCTTAAATACAGTACCTAATTAGCAAAGATGGGGACTTAGTCATTGCTTCTACCAGTGATTACAGTTTTGCAATAAATGGAAAAGAAACAGCTGTAGGGTACACATAGCCAAGGGCAAGTCTTTTGTTCAGGTTACTGTCTGTAAAATGAGGTTACACTGACTGGGCCAGCAAGAGAGGTACAGGTTTTCCATAGTTGCTCTCTAACTGCCTAGGCCATGGAAAGAGGAGCATAAATTTTCAGGTATTGTCAAAAAGAGGAGGTTATAGAAGGGTTTTTTCCTGACTATATAAAGCAGCAAAAGGTCTTTAAAGACACATTAATATATTTATATAATATATATTTATGTAATATATAACATATTATTTTATATAGTTATATAAATATATAGTTTATATTTATATAATGTAAAATAGCTATATTGTATATAGTTATATTATATATTATACTATATATTATAGTATAGATTATATGTAATATATAGAATATTGTGTGTTGTGTATTATATATATTTATAATACATATATAAAAATGTATTTACATACAGTGTATAATGTCTATAATTATTGACTGATATGAATTATATTAAATATAATCAACATAACGTAGAATTTAATATAAATTTTGGAATTCTATTTCAGTGCTAAATGCAAGTCCTTATTTAGACATAAATGCCCAACAGGTTTGCTGGAAAGCAGTCAGCTCATTCTCACATTGAAGGAGACTAGTTTTCCCTTGCTGCCTTAGAAATGTGCTCCGCCAAGAGTATGTACCTGTCTGAAAAGCCAAAGCCCCAAGTCGGTGAAGAAAAGGAAGCTGCTGAGATCGGACCAGAAGGTTTTGGGAGCATATCCACCCATGTCACTGCGGAGTCTCTTTCAGGGGCTGCTGGGTCAAGGACAACTTTTGTCCCCAAGTCTGAGGACAATCTTGAGGACAGAGCTTCTATTCTTTCCTCTGTACACCACTAAAATAGTCCCAGGAGAAAGACTCCATCTGCAATGACACTTCAGGGATTGGACACCAGCAGTCAGTAACATTTTTCTTTTCATTATTGCTGTGGATAAAAACAAACAAACTCCCCCCAAAACCCCCAAACCAAAAACAAACAAAAAAACCCTAACCAAACAAACAGGAGAAAAAAACACAAAACCCAAAAAAAAACCTGCAGAGGGGAATTGTGAAAAGGTAGTAAGACAACAGTGAAGCCGGGTATGGAAATGGATGGCTGAACATTTTGGGATTGCTACAGGCAGCTCTGGCTCAGTGAGATTTGCTGGGTTGCTGCTTTGCTGGCCTGGGAGATACATTAGAAGATGATTTTTAGAAATCATAAATAATCTCATTATATTGCAGCTGTTAGGATTCTGGAAAACACGAATAAAAGCAGTGGAGAACTGAGTTAAAGAACCCCCCAGTGGCACAATTGTGGCAACAGATGAAGGGAGAAAAAAACCCCACAGATACTATGGATGGATGAACCTAGAGAATTTTTAGGTTTGGGTTGAAAGTCAGTTGAAACTGAGACTGCCTGCTTGCCTTGTAGCTGCAACTTGTAGATGCTGTATGCTGCTCCTTCTGTTGTAGAACTGTGGGTCTTAGAAATGGAAAATAACTTTAGCACAAGGCCTCTAGTTCACAGCCCACCCAGGACTGACCCTGCTGGACTTTCTTCAGCTTTAGAGATGCAACTCTGTTCCACAGCTAAATTCAGATTGACAAGCGATTTTATTTGGTATTGCCCTTGAATTTCTCTTCTCTTGTTCTATCTTCTCTTTGCAAAATGTAGATCACTCTCAGAACTCAGTATCAAAGGGTGTCTGACTTCCCTGAACATAGAGCACATTGATTTGCATAAGGCTATGGCTGTTTTCCTTATGTTTTGTTCATTAATGCCAGTGCAATGAACATGGAATAGCCTGCCAGCTCAGACCTGAAAGTGGTGGACATCAAGAGGTCCCTTCACATCTGGTATCATGGCACACTCACACACTCACAAGGTGAATATGACCTGAATATTAGAAAGGAGAAGGCAAAGCACTAAGACCATATGACAGCTAATCCTTGTTCCCCCTCTGCCTCTTTCACTTTGTACTATTTATAAGCCTGAGTTGACAGCTTGAACTATGGTCACATTAGACAGATATTTCCAGCCTTACATTTCTTCTGTGACATTACAGAACCTCCCCACCACGTCCTGTGTCATGGAAAATGCACATTCTGGAATTATTTAGTTCCTCAGTTTGGATTTGTGCATGAGTAGACCCAAGACAGGAGCCAGGGTCTTCATCTGTTCAACAGAAACCAAGCTTGATAAATCAAGAATGACTATTGAACAGGTTTTTAACTCCACAAGTTCTTTGGGTCAGATTGTTTCCTTCCCAGATCATGGCAGCGATGGAAGAAGCTTCCCAAGTTACAGGAGCAGACAGCTGAGATAACTCCTTACATTTCATGGTGTTTGTGTCATCCTAAATAAAGAAAGAACTATTAGGCATCACACAAAACCATTTATGTTGGTGTATAGACAATGTAACCGATTTCATGTTCTTCAAGTTGGGAGTGTTTAATGGTTAGTTGCTGGATATATTCAGTAGCTATAAACAGTCCATAGATTAGTGTATACAATGTAAACAACAAATTTAATATAGCACATCTTACCTTGAAGAAGTGAATGTTTCTCCTTTCAAAGTGTACATAGCCAGCTCTTTTTTATTTTGGACGAGTGCATTTTATTTTTTTTTTATATAGGTTTCTTTAGGTTAGTTCAAACTTCTTTTAGATAATCTTTAATATTTTACTTTTCTTTCCTCAGTTGGCCAAATTTTTGTGTTGGTTTCCTCTGATCTTCTGTAAAAATTGACTTTAATGTTCACAGGGTTAGAAGTTGGAGCATTTTATGGATAATATTACAACTGCAGGAACTCATGTAAAAAAGTGCAATAGTGTTTGGAATGGGAATTGAGTTTTATTCAGTTTTCTAAAAAACATGACACTGCCAATGCACACATGGAACTTGCAAGCTCCAAAATAAATGTCTCCAAGTATTCTGGAGTATTTGCCATTGCCTTCATCTTCTGGCCTTCTTTTCACCAGTCATAATGTATTGGTGTTTGGATGGATCTTTTATATGTTTCAGGAGCTTTAACCTTGGAATCTTCGTTAATCATCCATTGTATGTCTTGGGTGACATTGCTGCACTTGTCTTCTCCTTCCTCATTTTGGGTAGTTTACTAGTAAATCTAGACTTCTTGTTGAGGTTACATGATGACAAATGACAGACACAGTGTGTTGTAGTCTTACTGCCGTCCTCACGTTCCTGAATTGCAGGTTTTCTGCTGTAGAGTCACCTGTGCCATGATTTTGGTGAAAGTAACTCAAGAAGTGTTTACCAGTTTCACTGCCATTGATCATGTTCTCTGGCTATCAGTACAGGCATCTTTGCTCTCATGTCCCTGTAGTGCTTTTACACGGAGAGCTGCATTCACACTTCTTTCTAACTAATCTTAATATTTCTGTGTACAGATCCTTGCACAGCAACGTAACATAAACCACAGAGCACAGTGCTAACCCTGGCTTGGATGGTGGCAGGCTGTAGTTAAGTTTATGCTGGGTTAATTGTACTGTAACTTGTTCCAGATTTACTGGGAGAGTCAGATGCAGACCATTACATCATGCCTCTCATCACTGGACCACATTATCTATTTAATGTAGCACACTGATGGCAGTTTTCCTTTGCACTGGTTCCTGGGTCATTTACAAGAGCTTCATGCAACTGTGTTCAGGTGCAATTACCTGACTGCACGGTGAGGCAAATGTTATAAACCAGCTCAAGTAGAACAAGAAGGCCATGCCACCACTCCTGCAGCACCCTGAGCAACCCTGATTCTTAAAAGGGAAACACTGGGAAGACTAGGGGAGCTGTAACATGTCCCCGGGGCTGCCATCAATGTAGTCTGGAGGTAAAAGTCCTTCCCAGCCAAAGGCACTTTCACTGAGAGTGACTATGGGAGTAAACCTCCAGTTTAACAGCTGAACCACCTCCCTGGCTGAAGCAGCACCACCCTCCCCATCATCCTCAGAGAAGGGCTGATGTTCTCTCCTCAGTCCCACTTGGGCCAGCTCTGCGTCTCTGCAGTACTGCTGCACCGCACCAGCTGGAAAATGGTGCCCTGAGGTGTGTACAGCGCTGGATGCTGAAGGGCAGACATGGTCAAACAGGGCCTAGGACTGCTTCTGGAAGCATCCAAGGGTATCCCACAGAAGTCACCCTATCTCAGCCGAGAAGTGCATTATTCAGCTGAATGTCAGAGCTTCCAAAATGCTCAACAAATTCAGAACATTACTGGAATAAGAACAGCATTTGTAGGAACTTCAAGCAGGGTAAAATTACATGCTCCTAATCCTTCTCCCCCACAGCACGCAATGAGTTCCACATTGAGTCAGAAAAATAGACGAGCTCAGTGCTCCAGAGATAGACTATTGCACAACTATCCCTACTGTGGAGGTTTATTACCCCTCCCTGAATCATCCATCCAGCACAGAAGCCATGCTCATCAGTGTGCTGTCAGAACACAACAGTGTGCAGCCATGAGAACTGCTCTTTTTCAGACTAGTCCTCTGTTCAGACAGGCTAGAATTGTTGGAGGTTTTCATTGGAGAAAGGAGCTAATATTTGAAGAGATGTGCTCCATACACTGTTCCTGTAATTTGTGACCATGTTGCTCTTCTCAGGTGATAAAAAACAGTTACTGACATGGAAAAGTAACTCTTGGAGAGTTCCAGGGATTTTGAATATATTCTCTGCAGTTTCTTAGATAGCAATTACAGACAAATTAGAAGAAGCAATCAGAAAACTGAGTGAGCCACTTTTCCAGCAGAAGTTTAACCTGTTGGCAGCAGTCTACAGAAACCCCTCCCAGCTGACTGACAGACAAGCTCTCAGTAATGGTCCCCCCTGTGGACTCAAAATGCTGGCGACACACCTGGCCAAAATGCCTGGTCCTGCAGGCTGCTTCTCTCTAGATAAAGAAGTGCTGAAGGAGTCAGATATTCCCTCCACAGAAACTGGCTTACTTACAGCAAATTATCCCTTGGCCACACCAACACCCTCCTCGTGAAATTCTGTCACTGTTTTTATGGCTGCATTTCTAGTACATCTGTAGCATGTAATGGGTGTGTGGAGCTGTTCCTCAGCCCAGTCCTTGGGTGCATTTCCATCTTATTTTTTCATTCAGAATGATGCCCAACAAGCATCATCCAGCAAAACTCATCTTCTAGTGCTGATCTCACATGGATATGCTCTGGGTCAATGTACCTGGTTGAGTTGGGGAAAAAATAATTCTATAATTCGGCAAATGCCATTTGTCAGCCCTCACCTGAAGTAAAGCTTCATCCAGTATGTGATAAATGTGTCACTCTAGCAGCTCATCTACTGTAATTTTCACTGTAGTCTATTTCAGATAATGTCACAGGCTATGCATCTTAATTTATGTTTATGACCTGAGCATTTTGTTTTAGCACAGTGTTTACATTACCTTCAAAACCCTATGGTGCGTTGGGATGCAATGTCCCAGTACTGCTGAGCTGCCCCAACTGTGGTCACAGTAACATTTATGTCCTGTGCCTGTCAGTGTGTTAAGGAATGAAGCTAAATAAACTTTGCAAAGCTGGCAAACCCGCTCTGATTATTTTTGCACCATTCTTTTCATTTGTGTAACAAGTTGTCAGGTTTGCACTTGGAACAGCCTGTGCTGCAGGATGAGAGATCCCCTATTGTTGAGATTTCCACTACCCTTCCTGTGATTTGGATTGGCCTTTTAAAAACAGGTACTTCTTCAAGGAGTTACATGGTGTTTCACCTCTTAAATTTGCAGCATTGAACTGGGAGATGTAGAGCTTTCTCTTCTCCTGACCTGGAAGCCAGAAGCCTCCATGGGTTAAGACCAAATGGGTCAGCCCAGCAGTGGAGTTGAGACCCCCAGGTTTCTGCAGCTCTGAATAGATCCTCTGGTGTCTAATAACATCTATATGCCAGATGAAACTTTTGGCTGGGGCTTGCACGCAGGACACCTGTGCTTTGTGTGGCTCCTTTGAATGAAATGTGGCCTTCCCTGCACTGGGAAAATTAATAAGGTCCCCGTCCTTCTCCACGGTCTCTTATAAAGAAACGTGTGAGAACTTACATCTTAAAGCTGCTCAAAGCTGGCCAAAGGGTTCAAATGCTCATGGTGAAGTAAGGAAGGAAGGAAGGGGAGAGGAACCACACCACTGCTGTCTCTGCCACCCACACACACATGCTTTGCAAATGAGCAATCAAAGGGCTCCTGGATGAGAGCGTGAGTGTGCCAGGAGGGCTCTCAAGCCCTGTGGTTAGGGCAGTCACCCAAGGAAAGGGAGTCTTCCAGGGATGGCTGCTCTGTGCACTGCAACCCAGGCTGCCCCCAGGCCAGCTGGTCCATGGTGGAGCTCCCAGACTAACCCCAGTGTGGCTCTCCCATTGTCCATTGCCAACATGTCTCTCCAATAAAAAGTGGCAAATGGCTCAGGGCCTTGTGTCCAGACACGGGTGGCAGTGGGAGAAGAGCCACTGCTGTACATGAGATACCTGTCATGCCTGGGTCCACTTCAAATTCCGTGCTCACCTCATGTCTCTGGGGTGGTGTCAAGGCCATAAGCAGGTTGTCTGCTCAGGGGACTGTTCCCCTGTGAGGATTTCACCTGTGTACCTAAATGAACACTAAGTAAATAATTTTAACCAGCTTTGGCCTCTTATTTTTGATATTGCCCTGCAGACCCAGATCTACTTTTGCTTTGCACAGTGACAACCATAGAAAAAGTGTAATATTTTTTGCCCATTTCAGTGTTAGTTGGTTTCTAATCCTCACAGACTGGCAGTGTAGCTTTGACACTGAGTACTATTTGTGTACTTAAAACTTTCCATCTTGGGACAGGGAAGCCTCTCTCAGATTTTTTTCCTATTCTTTTTCAGTCTTGATGCTGAATATTCTGACCCTTCAGTAACAGAACACTGAGGAATAATTATCTAGCTAACTAGGCTCTCTCATTTTATGTATGCACCCTGTAAGAGCTAAATTAATATATCTATAAATAATGGTCACTCTGATGTCAGTAAGTTTCATACTGAAAGCAACTTCAGTTCGTCCTGATGCGGTAACATTATCTCAGTTTGCTGAAGAGCCTGGCTGGATCAGGGACAAGGTGCTCCGTAACTTGAAGGATCACACTGCTAAAGAGTGTGGCTGAAAATTTCAAAGCTCTTACCCAGGGATTTCTACTAAAGTATATGGAAACTGGGATGCCAGTTCTTCACATTACTATTGATGATTGTGCCCCCCATATGTCTTTTGCCTTTTTCAGCAAATGTTTCCATTGATAATTTTTGATTAGATTCATTTTTTCTTGTTTAATCAAGATTAGAAACATGTATTTTTATAGAGAGAATGATTTTGATTTTGTTGAGTCTCTTCTTAGCTGAAATACAGATCCACTCACAAGGAATTAAATGGAATAAATAAGAAGGAATAATCTAATGCAATCAGCTAGCAGAAAGAAATACTGGTTCACACAACATACTATTAACTTGCAGAAATTGTTGCCATAAAATGCAATTAAACCCAAAAGCACAGTAAACACCAAAGCACAGATTGAAGGGTATTTCTGAAAGATTCTGAAAAGGTTTTAGAAAGGCTCTAAAACTCTCTGTTTCAAGATTAAACCAATAATTCATTATTAGGGGTAAGCAAAAAACAACAAGGTGAGGGACAGATTGACTCTCATCCACAGTCCCCCCTTCCCTTTTCAGCAGCATCCATGGGTAGACACAGTAAAAGCCAGAATACAGATGGACAGCCTGGGCACAGAACTGGGAATGGCATTGGTATATTTATCTTCTCTTGTAAAAACAAAAATTAAGAAAAGCTTGCAGAATTTATCTTTAAGGGTCTTTCTACCTTCCTGGTGCTTTTTCAATTCAGAAAAAAAAAACAAAAAAAAGGAAAAAAAATAATTGACACAAGGAAAGCTGTAAATTCTGCAGCCATAACTTTCAACCTGTTTTGAGAGGGCTTCAGCTTTCCCATGGCTTTCAGCATTAATGTCTCAATCTGAAATTAGAAATATAGTGCAAATGAAAAACTGACACATAACCCACAGTTACACTTCAAAATGAGAAATAAATTATACTGTTCTTTTTAAGTGTTTTGGACTATACTGACTGTGAAAAATTATCCTGAAGGGCTTTTTACTAGTCTTCAATAACCAAACTAACAATTCCAGTTGTCTTTAAGACACACTTGCTGTGAAGAAGGCACCTTACAAATTCCAAGCACTCAATTTTTAAAATTTCTTGAGAAGACAGAATTTTTATTTTTTTATTGTAGTATTGCCTGGACTTCACATTCTAGCATCGAGTCTTCACTTCCTCTACTGTGCAAACACACATGACAGTATGCCAAGGATATCTGTCTCTTGAAGACCCTTGAGAAGCCTCACAGACAGAGAAAAACACAGAGGGAACAATTGCAAAGATTTATTTAGCGCATTCTGTGCTTGGCACTTAGAAACAGAGTTCCGTGCATAGGGCAAATCTTTATACACCTTTTTCTTCATACATATTTTACATACCGTTTTTATTGCCCTCTTTTATACTCATAATAATGAATACCCCACTAGGCATATAAATACATTTATCTACAACACCTCACAACAAATCTCAATATCTGTATTCTGTTACTTGGTATTTGCATTTTCACACAACTTAAATGCATAACTTGCACCAAGCTACAATTGTTTTCTTATTTTTAAAGGATTTGAAGAGGGAAAAAAAAAAAAGAAAAAGGAAAAAACCAGAAAAGAAAGATGTCAAAAGGCAATGATCTATTTGGTTAAACAGAAATCACGTGGCAGTTGGAAGGTTGGCAAAGACTCGACCTCACTGTTTCTGAAACGCTAATGGTTTTCTATGGCAACTCCTGCATGCAAGGTCAGCTGCACTCCTGTGGAGCAAAACTCTCTTTTTTCGCTGCTCCTCCCCATGAGCTCAGTCTGGGCAGTTTCCTCCTGATCAGATGAGTGCTGTGGGACACACGTTCCCACAAAGGCTGTCATCCACTTGGTTTGGCTGCATTACTTCTGGCTAAGTCAACAGGAGCTGAGACCCTTCATCCCCATGTATTTTTCCAAAGCTCAGTCCCTGCTTATGTCTGAGGCTCCTTTGTGGGTTAAGACTTTTCTTTCTCCTCTGTCTTTCATCTCCATCTGTAGGCTGGGTGCTGCTGAGCTCAACCCTTATAAAGAAACCACTGATTGGGCAGAGCTGAGGTGAAAATGAAGAAACCTTTTTGGAAGAAGCTCCAGCCCAGCAGCCCCACTTAGGTGATACAATGGAAGAAGGACCCACAGGCCACTGTTTCCTTCAGAAATGGGCTGAGCCACTCCAGCAGTGAGGATCTGTTTGGAAGCGGGGATGTCTTTAAAGCCTTGGGCAGTGCAGCTTCAGAGGATGAAGCCCTGGGAGACTGCCCTTCTTCAACACCCAGAGGAGACAGCACAGGGGTATGGGTCCCTCCACGCTGAAAGCTCACACCAGATGAAAGTTAATGCATAGTCGGTATATTTGGCTGCTTCTCTCCAGCTTCTCATTAAAGCCATGCCCTTCTCTCTGCAATGTCCAGAAAAAGAGGTGCTTTGTGGCAGGTCTGGAGGCCCTGGGCTACAGCAAGCTGCGATGGCTGTCAGTCAAGGCTTTCCACAAGGTTCTGTGGCACATACCTAAATGGCTTGTGTTCTTATTTATCATTACAATACTAGTTCCACTATAAGTTTGAAGGCAAAAGGGTACTGGGATGGGTTCACCCCTGGAAACGACGAAGGTCCAGCTGCCTTCGATGCCAAGGAGAGGCATGGCTTGTTAGACCATGTGCACAGACATCTGTGAGGAGGAGCCCTGAACTGCACCATACTGTCTGTTGTCACAGGCGTTGGCTGTCTGCTGGTTGCTGGAGGGAGGGCTGATCATGTGCATCCCGTGATCCATCCCTGTGGAAAGGTATTGCCTCTCTCCAAAGGCCCCACTGGATGGGGAAGAGCAGAGTAAAGTGCTTTGGGAGGTGGTGAGTTTCTCCGGGCTCGCGGCCAGCCTGGGGGAAGCAGGGAAATTGTATCCATAGAGGTTGTAGGGATTGTGCAGCGAGAAGGCGTTGTAGGAGCTCTGCTGCATGTGGCCACCACCAAACATGTGTGAAGAGGAGGAGGTGGAGGCAGGGTTGCCTGCTTGCATGACATATTGAAACTGAGAGCTGGGGAAAGATCCCAGCTGGCCACTGTACGCCTCCATCTTGCTGTTGCTGGGCAGGGAGGAAGGAGCTGGCATTCCTGAGATCAAGGATGGAGTCCTCTGAGGCATGAAGGTTTCAGAGGGCTGCGAAGCAGAAGCAGTGCTGCTCTGCAGCCGATTGTAGCCACCATCACTCAGCCCCGGGTAGCTCTGCAATGCAGCCATGTTGCTTCTGGCACACGGGGGATAATCAGACAAGTTGAGGTTGCAAAGCTGACTCTCCCGGCAGCCCACATTGAAAGTGTTGGGGGCCAGATGAAAGGCTGGAGGAGAGCAGGATGGAGAGAGAAGGTGAGAGGAAGCAGACGGTGATGGGGTCCCAGTGCTGGAGGTGGTTGGGGAGGTTCCTGTGCTGCCTCCTGCAAAGCAAAACACATGGGAGGATGTTCAGAGCCCAGAATCACATCTGCAAAATGAGACAGGCTCATTAAAAAACAGCTTAGTTTAATAAAGGAACAAGGGTGGTAAAATGGCCGCTGGAAAACTCAGCCTTTCTTGGCAAGGGCCCTCACTTTATTAATAGCATCCCTTGGTCTTTCCTTCTGCTTTTCAGTTATGACTTTGTTTTTCAACTGAGGTTTTATTCCCTTTTAAAATGGGAGAGGGAAGAAAGCCTGCCACAGAGCAACCCAAGGCGTTGGGAAAAGCTGCAAGAAAGTCAAGAGAGCTGCCATTTTCAGTCATGTGTATCTAGGTCTTTTTGGTGGGGGGAAAAAGTGTCTTTCTCCCCTCTCATGGTCTGCAGGAAGATCACCAGTTAGTGAGCTGTATGGTCTCACTGCAAACATGCTTTATCATCTGCTCAGGGGCTTGTGGCGGGAAGTGACTGAAAACATGTTGGACTTCTGCACCATTCAACATTTTTGTCAGCTGGCTCATGGTGCAGCGAGACTGATTTAAGCCAGAAGTAACGCTAAAATGAAGGGACACAGTTTCAAGCTATAGCCCGTTCCACAGAGCGGAGAAAGGGGATCTGTCAGGATTTTCAGTCATGTGCTTAAACTTTAAAAGGGATTCCACATGTTATACCACTGGTATTAACAAAATATTGATATATATGCATGTCAGTAATATCAATGCATTACGGAATACTTATGCTATGAATGATGGAATTGACCATTTTGCACAGCAGGGATGCTCACGTGTTCTGAGCTGGGAAAATAATACTGTGTAATACTACCAAGAATGGCAACAAACTGAAAGTAAGTGATATGAAGGAGCTGATGGCACAATTTTGAGGTTGAGAAGAGGTTATTTTTAGGCAACATTCTGAGTTAGAGGAAGCTTCCTTGAGCAACCAGGAAAATGAGTTCTATGCTTAAGGGAATTCAGTTTTCTGATGTGAAACCTTTTATTTTCATTTGAATTGCTCTCTTTGTGTGATACACCTTTCTGCATTAGGGCAACTAACACTGAAGAATCCTGTAAAAGGAGAAAAGAGGTGCTGGTGAAGAGATCTGACCAAGGAATAAGCAGAAACAGAAGAACTGGGAAGACAACTGGCAAGACAGCATTTTTGACAAGCTAGGAGACGACAGAGGAGAAGCAAAGGGACTGGAAAAAAGGGTGTTAGAGTGGGCAGATGAAATTTAGCTAAGACAGACGTTGCACACTGAGGATCAAAAATAAGGGACAGCTTTTTCCCGTATCACCTTGTGGGAAAAAAAAAAACAAAACCAGCAGGATTTTGAGACCAGTCTAGGTCTGCTGCAAAACAGGGGGGAAACTGAGTGCAGTGCTGCCTGACAAAAAGAGAATAGGTGACACTAATGGTTAAGAAATGCACTAAAAAGACAGGTTCTGTGTCAGCATATGATGGCAAGAATGTAAGTGAGATTATACCTGTCTCTTTCTAGCACACCTGGGATGAAACACAATGGGAAGTGAAAATGTACTCTTGAGACATTAATAATATTTGTGACTTTTTAACTGAATTTTTTTTTCTGGAGCGAGACACAGAAAAAAGAAATAAAACAGCCTTGGGTAAGCACAGCTTGGAGTGATTGCTGTTGCCGCAGGCATCATTAACAAAATGCATGTTTCTGTGTTGCTAAATCAAAGCAGTCATTCCCATTACCAGCCATGGGAAGGAATGCTTATTGGTTATTGCTTATTGCTAAGCCACTGACTCCTTTAGTCATTCATTTAGAAGCATAAAAGAGAAGCATTGCATAAAATCTCCATTAAAGTTAATGAGAAAATTTTAAGTTTCAAATGACATCATGGACTCTCTGCATTTGCTTCCTGATGATACTGAAATGCTCAAACTTGCTCTTGTATTTTAGGTCCAGAGTTCAAAAGCTTTTTGTGTGAATTTCTGGTTTATTTTAAAGGTTACATTTCCCTGTTTCATCTAAAGTCTCTGATAGACAACCTTGGGCTAATTTTGCTGTGGTAGATTAAGTTGGTACCTGCTCCAGCCTTTCTCCCCATTTCTCTATTACAGGTTGTCAATAATGCAGCAGGGTCAGCAGAAGGGAGTGTCTGCCTCTACACAAGTAGTTCCATTGCGGTCTGCTTTTTGAAAGCAGTTGAATTTGCTGATAAAGTTGAGACTGAACCAGGTACACAACTACAGACATGTATTTTTCTATTAGGCCTGCACTGAAGAGTGAAACCTTCAGCAGGGAGGACAGGCAGACAGCTGAGCTCATACACCAGTTTTAGTTATCCAAGCCCAAAATCCAGAGGTCACATAATCACAAAACAAATACACCACAAAGTGAGATGCATTAACCCACAGTAACCCTGTACTTGACTCTTTACACCACATATTTCATGAACAAATCACAGTTAGTGACTTTGTTGCTGTCAGTGTCTGGAGAATAAGTAAAATTGAATATGTATGTATATGAGTATTTAACAATCTGTTTGAAAGAAAATACATAGAATAAATTATTAAATGCAATATCTTCATTTCAGTCTTTCTTTATAGTTAACCTTTAAAAACTATGTAGGAAAAGAGTGCACATACCAGGCAACTCAAGCATTAAACTTTATTCATCTGCTAAGGAGCTATGATTGGGTTGTACCCATATCTGAGGCTTTCACAGAGTAAGAAGAAATAGAGATTGCTAATTAACAATTGCAAGGATTGCTTAATGGCTCCAAAACTGAGAACTGCATTTCAGTTCACCCCCAGAGGGAGACTGAAGTAATTCTGCTTTGAATTATCCCTGTTTGCAGGCCAAACAGAAAAACCCTGAAGTCACAACAGCAGCTAGGAAACAAAGTAAAAAAGACGTTGGGTTTATTTTCTTCTGTAACTTCAAAATGATGCGGAGGAAAGAGACCCATCAACAGGAGTCAACACCAAACCTGACAATTCTCTTTTAAGAGTGCTTTGCTACCACTGCCAACCACACACACAGGACACACCACGCTTCTGCTGCAACAGAGCGTGAGGCAGCAGAATGAAGTTCCTGATCTTTTGCAGAATACTCTTTACACCTTTAAATGGAATGAGAAACAATACAAAGCTAGACCCTTTTCAGCTCATTCTCTTCAGAAGGCTAAGGCTCCACTCTGCTCTGAATGCTATTTCTTATCCGTCTTTGCTGGCAGCACTAAGTATGGGCCAAACACAACGTGGATTTTGTGAAGTTATAACTTGGTCTGTAGTTAAAAAGTGAGCCAAATACCTCTAGACATGGCAGCAAGCCAAGCAAGAGTATTCACACCATACTACAGCCTTGGATACACAGATGCGTATGTCATTTTCATGGAAGGCATGGATACAAAATAGTCTAGTTAAACTGATACACAAGGCTATTTAAGTCTGGTTTAATTGAACTGAAACCACGTTTAAGCAAGAACAAAATGAATCCCTTAATAATTCACCTATGTTCCTTTTTTCTACCCACTGTTTCCCAGGGAAATAGTTGCCAATACCAAAAGCATTTACTAGTAATGTCACAGTATATCTCACCTCCACTGTTAGAATGATTCCAAAGTGACTAATTACTACTGTGCCCAGAAGATAATTTTTTGGCTCTGCAGACATCCGTCCCACACGTGTCACATTTGTATAAAACACAAGGTTCAGAAAAGCCTGCTTCTTTGTATCTGAGCCCTGCACTGCATGGCAGATGAAAGGGTCTGTCCTCACAGTCCTGCTGTTATGTCAAGGGCTTAGCCAAGCAAGGTGTCACCCTGAAGGAAGCCTGCTCTCTCTCTGGGCATACAAGTGATAATTCAGTTGACTTTATCAAAAGAACAGGAGCATTTTCAAAGAGGGAGAGTGGAGAATGACCTAGTGTAAGAGAAGTCAAAATCTGCAGGCTGTGCTGAGAAGTAAGAAATCATTGGTAAGGAGGGAAGGTGGGGAAAAGAGGAATGAAGTCATGGTGGAAGATAGGAAGATTTCACCTTGTTGAAAAGGTGGGATTTAAAAGTAAACTTTCCTGATGCCAGCATTTCCTCTTGTGACACCATATAGAAATGCTGGCTGTGTCAGATGTGTGCCAGTGTCAGATATGTGCCTACAAGGGTTAGGGAAGAAATTACAGCTTTTCAGCTGGATATCAACAAGAACTTGCCATTAAAATATCATCTCAAGTAGCTTATGACTGGTCTTTCCTTCCTGTCACCTGTGTCCCTCTGAGCCTTGATAACTGTCTCCCCATATGTTCCAAATAGACCCTTACTTTTCCTTTTACCTTGACTAAACTTGCATTAAGGACAGCATCAGAGTGAGCTGCAAACCCATGGTAAACTGCCTCAGTCCATGGGTATGATGTGCCTTAATATGAGAGGCCAGAGTATTCCTGAAGCATTCAGCATGCTAGGGTGTCTGAAGGGCAACAGGGACCTCTTCCACACAGGGCAGGTCACGTAGAGAGCTCCTAACACTGCGGTGTAGATGGAAAATACATCTGCCAGCAGCCAGCACTAGCCAAAGGAGCTTTCTGGCAAATGCAAGATAGTGGAGAGAACATCAGTGCCAAGGGAGTCTGAAGCAATTGTGCATGGAAAATTTTCTGGGATCTCTTTTACAAATGACACCATGCTATTTAGTTGACCCACAGATTATCCCAAGCTCCTTTATCTGAAAGGTGCACATAAATCAAACTTTGGACTCTACCACAGCATATTTTTCTTGTTAATATTTCCAGGCATTGGTTGCTACCAAAACCTGCAGTGCCTCCATGCAAGCCTCTCAGTCCTTGAAGTCCTTTCTTAGTGTAGAGGAGGAAAGCAAGTGCAAGGTGAAGACGCAGTCCAGCATAAGATGTCTGAATATGAATGCCATGCTCTGTGCAACAGCACAGTCTCATCAGACAGGCAAGAGCTTTAAAGCAGTGTGGACAACTTGGCCTGCAGCTCTTAGCATGTCTGGTCTCAGACACTGATGACCTGGCATTCACTGTCACATTATGAATAGATGTAGCTGCAGGCCCACAGAGCTTGTGCCTTGACTTTCTAACAATTATGGGAATGGCAAGGTGATTTATCTTAAGATTTTACATTTTGATGGGTCAGGCAACACAAAGTTATTCTTTGAGTGCAAACGCTTCTCAAACAGCTCAGCCCACTTCCACCTACAAGCTTAGTTTAGCTTATGACCAGATACAAACTGCAGGCTCAGCATGGCCAGCCTACGGTCTGAAGACCATTTGGCTCAGCCCAGCAGGACAGTGTCTGGCCCACAGCCTCAGCAAGCCATCTTCCACCTTCATATGTGAGCAGGACCTAACCAAAAGCAGGCTGCTTGGATTGATAGGTGCATGACCTTGGTTATCCATCTCCTGGAGGAGTCACAGCCACTCTTCTGACAAATGCCCAAGATTCTGGCATCTTCATTGTGTGATAGACACGTGTCCAAGCACCTGAGGGTGCAGGAAAAAGGGGCTGTGGCCACCAGTCATTCATCTGGCTCATGGTTCTCCTCCTGGTGCTTAACATGAGTGAATAAGCCCTCCTGAGAGGCAGTTTATATTCACTTGGGCACAAAGCCATCCTAATGGAACTCTCCAGCTTTCCAAGTGGAGCTGGCCAGGAGCTGGCATGTATGTAGCCAGCATGGAACCCAGAGGAACCTGTCCATGCAGATGTTCTCTAAGTCACTCCCGAAAGGTCTGGCATTCATGAGAACTCTACAGACTTGTACACATATGTAAAGAGTCTTTCTAAAGCACAGGAAAGAGCAAGTCTTCCCAAGGTTTTGCAGTATTCTAGCCTTGGACACAACAGTAAATAAAGGGGGTGGCATGCATGCAGGAAAACAAATTTGAACAAAAAGGTTAAATCCTATTCTCTTTCTGTATACTTGTACATGCATGCATGCTAAGTGTGGCTTATGAAACTTACTCTCTCTTCCCAGTTACTTCACCTTTGGTCGTGGAACAAAAATTAGATTTGCTAATTGCCCAAAGATGGAAATCTGAGGGAGCAATAAGGTAAGGAGGGAGGATTTGTGCAGAGTGTCAGGTTGGTCTGACAGACAGCTTATGAGGCCAGAGTGTGCCACTGTAACCACATGATCTCATGTTCTTTAATAGCAAGGCTTAGCACAAACCTGGATCCACTTCTGCTTCAGCCAGCACATGCCTCAGTCCTGCTAGATGCCTCCAGGCATCTAAATGCCACAAAATCAGGTGTCGCTCCCACTCTCACCTATCATGACAACTTTTGCCTTGCAAGTATAACTGTCAGCCCAAGCTCTCTCCTCCCCTTCCTAGCTTTCCAAAACTCAAGTCTAAAACCTTCAGAAGGACTGGAAGAGTCTTCATCACATTCTTCTTGCACTATCATTACTCAAGTTTCCTCTTCACCGCCTTGGGAAATGAAACAGCTTTGATGCCTCTTCTCTTTTCACAAAGCAAGGGTAGGGCCACCTGGTCTGTGACATGCTGGACTCTCCATTCTTTCCCAGTTTCTAGGAATGAAACCTTCCTACTTTCATGGGAATGAGGGCCATTTCTGTCTTTGCAGAGTGCAGCTGCCTTTTTTTTCTCTCTAGAGCCCTTGGCCAATTATCAAATTATGAATCTGCTGGTAAAATCTTTAAAAGACCCAAATGAGACTCAAAATCTACCGCATGCCAAGTTGCTGGGTTGTAGAGGAAACATAAAGAGTGCTTTGTAGTTCTTTGGGATACAGCTCACAGAGCAAAAAAAAAAAAAAAAAAGAAAGAAAAAAGGATGATTACAGCAATAGATTGAAGGGGGAAAGTATGTCCTGTGTGGCATAAAAACCAGGAATAAAAGGAAATTTTGGTTAAGGTTAGAAAATGATACAGAAGGACTTTTTAAATAAGTTTGCCTCAAATTACAAAAATCACTGGCATTAAAGATAGCTGTAGAACAACTCAGAATAATACTTTACTTCTCTTTAACATTTACAGGTTTCTGCAACACAAACTGGATAGTCAGAAAGTTAGAAATAAAACTTGCCTCAGTCACCCTCCGAGATAACAAAGCCACCTCCCAGCCATCTTTTTCAAGATCTAATGGTAGAAAACAAACTTTTTATTCTAATGTGGACTAAAAATGGAATGCAGGACATCTGATTTCAATTCCCATCTATATTCAGAGCACCAAGAGAGCTTTCCCAAAAGTAAGAGACAGCACTCCTTTTCCAGGACCTGCAGACTGTCTTTAATGCAAGGGTTTCTGCTCCTCATATTAACACGTGGTACTCTTGGGACAGTTCCCCACTGTCTCAGGAGAAGGCCTGTTGGACATTACCTTCTGTCTTATGTGCAGACATTTGCAACATGGCACACACAACACTTCTATGAACTTTATATCAGCCCCTCCTGTTTCCCTTCTTCAAGTACAGACAGATCAAGTGAACTCAGGCTTGGAGGATGATGCTTGGTAATCACACACGGCCCTTCACATTTACGACCATTAGCTGGGCAGAGACATTGACAGGGGGGTCATGTAGTGAAGGCTACTCTGAGAGGACACAGATGAAAACAGGATGCAGAAAAGGACTCCCTGTGGGGCAAGTCTTTCAGGAAGTCACAACAGAGGCTTCTGCAACTTTGCAGCTGAGATTAACTGAAATTGTGATTATTTTTTCTTTACTTCTGTTACAGAAGTAACCTGAATTGCACACTTCTCCTGCCAATCTTGATGGAGTCTACTTTGGGCCAACACTGGCCCTGGAATTCCTTTGCATTAAATGATAAAAATACAATAAACAACTATAAAAACCAGAGGCACTGTGGTTCAGAATTGAATCGATGAAAAATGTCACTGTACTGTGGCAAGTTCAAAGAACACATCATTTTCTATTTGTAACAAAGTAACATGCTACTCTGAGGAAATGGCACAATTCTTCAAAGTATCATTGCCCACCTCCAGTCATCCATGTGAAATCTGCTCACCACTCATCAGATAACACACATTTAGGCTTCAGTCGTTGGAATTCAGGGTAAACACCTCTCTGGAGTAACAAAGCACTTCAGGCTCCTTTCAGGTCACAAAGGAGTGGCACAGATTTTGACTTGCAGCCCCTTGTGTCACATCTGGGAGGGTATTTTATTTTCAGTGTTAAAGATGAGACCTTGAAGCACCAAAAATACCCCTTCTCTAAAGAAAAACTGTCTGCAGCTCAACAAAGAAGATGTTGGAACAGTTTGTTCCCTGTTGCTTTGTTTAAATGAGGCAATCTACGAGCCATTTGAAGTATGTAGCAGAAACCAGTGCTTGATCCCAATAACTCTGGCAACAACTGCTCTGTTTCCAATCTCTCTTCAAGGTCAAATGAATCAAGAAGATAATTGAGACCAAACCTAGATATCTGACCTCTGCCAATAGCCTAGACTGTTCAGAATTGATTCGCAAGGGAAGCAGCATCCAGATTATCCTGGTGGCAGTGCTGAGAGAACTGATGGCTGCCATTGGGAGGAAAGGGGCTAAGCAGATGAATTTGTAGACTATTCAACCTCCTCTGGCATAAGAAGCTCCACTCTTTTGGGAGACACTATTTTTGGGATCTAGGATCTCAGATAAAGCCAAAAGGATCTTCATAGTTATTTACTTCTTTCTGCCTCCTGGCGCCTGTGATGCCTTCAGATGAAGTTCTAGAGGGCTCAGTCTTCCTTCACTTGACACCAGCACACATTTGTCCACTCAGGATTTTGTTTTCATATGGGTGTAATCAGGGCAGCTCTCTGAGTACCACCCCCATGAGTGAAGCGTATTATATCGAGTAAGTAACAAGCAGTGCAGGCAAATTTTGGCAAGACAGAGGTGAAGCCTGCCCATAAAGGGTAATGTTTACAGACAGAGAAGCTGGAAAAGCAGCACCACCTCAGCTTGGGTTATCTGCCTCCCATCTGTTGACATACCATGCAGACTTAGGGTTTGTCTGGAAACGTCCTTCCTACAAGAAAGCCTTGTTCCTTCTCAGCATTAAGAAAGACATTTGAATTTCTTCCACACCAAGGACAGGGTGCGTATCCTTTTGTGCCTATCCTTCTTAACACAAGACTGCAGGCTTAAGATGTTCCCCTCTTGGAAGAAGACAGTAGGACCTGTACTCAATTGTCAGTTTGTATATGCATACTTGCTGCTGCCAGAGATAGCAACAGCTATCTTACCAGCGAGGAACACACCCCTCTTTGCCTTCAGTACCCTTTTAGACAATTTTCAAGCTCTTCATGCTAATCTCAAGAACGATTAATGCCAATTTTGCAGTGTCTCTAAGAGGTAGACTCTCTACCTCTATCTATTCCAAGATTCATGTCGATGCTCAAGTTGGTAGAGACAGGATTGAACCTACTGAATTTACTCTTTGGTGGAGTCCTCAGCAAAGGCATCTACTCAAGCAAAGAGACCCCACTCGAAAGGAAAGCTGCCTTGAGAACTCACCAGTCAAGGCTAAGATATTTGACTCTTGCAGATTTGGCATGAATGTATCAAAACTGCAATTTAATGGTGAAGTAAATTTTTATGTGCTGCAAGCCCACTGATACACCACATCATGTGACTCTCATACTGCTCCTGAAAAACTGCTTAGGAGGCAATTCTTTTTACCAACTGCCAGGGTACCTTTGATTTCACTTCTCGCATCAGTCATCAGCTTTTGTAGGAAGCATCAGATACTGATCACTATTCCACTATTGTCCCCATGCCTTTCTAGTCTCTATGTCCTGGCAAAACTTACAGTCACTGATAGTGATCTGCTCGTCACAATATCCTGTGGGAAACTGGATATCACATAGGAACCAGCAATAGCCCTTTTTGCTCTTAGAAAGTGACATAATCCAGAGTTACTGGAACTCTTTTTTTCCCCCGTCTTCTTTTTTTATGTTCCCTTTTATAATCAAGAAACCGAGCCACATATTTTTAATAATGAGAATCTGGATGAGGTTCAATCCAAATTTTGAAAATACATTCCAATTAAAGACTTTAATAGATTCTTGGCTTTCCCTACATCTCATTGCCATGTGCATTCAATAATCCCGAGCCCCCTTTTTCCCTAGTAGTAAGTAGACTGCAGTGTAGGTGACATCACTCTCCAGAAGGTCAGCCTCCTCTGGGCTTCCATTTTGTGAGCATTTCTTGCAAAGGTTTTGCTGAGGGGGGACTTCTTTTCTGCAAACTGGCTGCAGATCTGCTGTGACTGTCAAACGTGGTGTTTGCTCTTGTGAAGCTGCGATGACTTTTGGATTGCATGCTCCAAAAGGGAGGTTTCGTTCTCAAACCAGAGGGTTTCACTAACAGAAAGCACATGTTCTTCCCCTCGGTAGGACAATATGGTGACCACTCAGGTCACAGACCTGCAGGGACTTACTGATGTGCTTTACTTCGGTGGCAACACGTGCAATTAGAGCTCACAGACTGGTACATTCAGCTGCACCAGGCATCTGTGCAACTGGTTGCAAAATCAAGCTCACCAGGCTGCATGGCAGCTGAAACCTATCGCTGTGCAGATTAGAGAGATATTTAATCTCTGTATGAAACTGCTGCATTCAGCACACCCAGTATTGATTTTGGTGTGTCACTGTGGCCCTTGTTCAACACATTGCTCTAGCCAAACCAATGAGCAAAGCACCAGGATGTATGCTGAACGGCAGAAAAGATAACATGGAAAAAATTATAATACCTTTGGATAGTTGTATCATGTAGATGCATCTGGAATACTCTGTGCAGACTTGTTTTTAAAGAAACTATTAAGAACCTGGAAAACTTCCCACTAGAAGAGAAATTAAATGACTGGTGCTATTCACTTTGAGAGGCAAGAAGAGGGACATAAAAACCTGTAAAACAATTAAATGTATAAAGAAGGTGGATAGGGGAGGACCTTTGCTTATCTCTTAACATGCCACAAAAAAGGATGGACAGTTAGCTGGAATAGAAAAATCAGAACTACTTGAATGAAACAGTTGTTTCAGATAAATATGAAAATTACAGTGAGAAAGGATGACACAAAGCTAACGTGTTCTCTCTACAAGATAGTAGAGGCTATAACAATTTGGTATGTGAGCTTCTTTTTGATTAACTGTACAAATGGAGCTTTCCATTCTCAGGCATCTACTCCATCCAAAAAAATCATTCTACACTTTTTACCCCAAATCCTCTTCAATCTCTTTCCATCCTTGAAAAATACCTACAGTAGAAGACCATATTGTAATGTCAGTTTGCAGCTAGAAAACTGTCTCCCCACTGCTTACCACTATTTTTTTTCTACACCAAAGTTTGAATGTTTTTATCACAGTATTACATGCACTGTCCATTGCCCGTGCAGTGGCTTATCCACTGAGATGTCCAAATTCTTGTCAGTGCCAACACTTTCCAACAAACTCAGTGGGTAGCTATGTCCCACTGTTTTATTTGATTCTGGACAGGTTAGTATTTGAAGCAGTCTCTGCAGAGTAATACTGGGATTTTCCTCACTAGATGGTGTATTTGTAGTTACCATATCAGCTTTGAGATCACTCAGCTACTCATTTCATAATACACATTAACGATAGCATTTCCAAACTGGAACTTGTGGCAATAAATCTGCAAAAATCATCACACCTGTACAGTTATTTCTATCAGTCAAAGCTCTAACCTGACCAAATAATTCAGTAGGATTTGTTTGACAAAATGGTTTTGGAAAAGGCAGATAGCACCTTTATGTCACAAAAATTATTACCAAGTGACAAAAGAAAAGCTAAGAATATTCATAGCACAGTAAAATTCAGCTGAAAAGTAGCAAAGGCACCACATTTATGCTGCTGACATCCCAAGCTTTTGCCCCAGAAAACAAAATTTTTTCCTACTACACTAAGAGAGACTTATCTCTAGAAAATCAAAGCCGAATTCCACAGTTCCTATGGGGGAACTGGTCCAGCACTTCCCTAAACTTCATATAACTGGAACCTATTGCTTTTTTCCTTTCTACCACAGAGAGCATCTTATTTCACTACTATGATGTATTCTCTCCCTCCTCACAGGCTGGACAACCATAATTTGCTACACATGAGTAAAGTTTCTCCCAGGCTTGTGGCCGCTTTTGCTGCTCTCACCTTGTCTCTCTGCAGTAAGTATGCATTCCTTTTCAGCTGCAAGGGACACATCTAGTCCCAAAAGCCTCCTGTAGACCCAGTGTGATTTCTCAAGTAACAATTCAAGGGATGGAAGGAAGGCTTTCAATTCCTCAAATGTTTATTCAGAAATGTCACATGTTCACCTAGCTTTGGTGACAACAGTGAGATTTAGAATTAAAGTATCTGTTTATTAAAATAATACTCTGAAAACTTTTAATTTATAAATATACAAGGGTATGAGATAACAGCATGCAGCTCAGAACACTGAAGCTTTTGGTGGGAGAGAGGAGGAAAGTCCAGGGCAAGTCACTTACATGTAGAGACTGTCTGAGACTGGGAGGACCTAAGGTGCCATAGTTTATGCTGATGTCAGCTGTTAAACACCAGTGATTTACTCACCTGTCACCCAGTTCATGTGTTTGAAAGCAAGGGGATGAAGAGGTATGGGCATGGTATATCCTGGTTGTCTTACATTTGGAGGGAAGAATCACATATGGCTTCAAGCCACCTCATAATTTCTTCTCTTTCTGCCAGCAATTCCAAGGCCTTCAGACCAGCATACTTGTGCTGGCCTTTGGGGGCTGTCCCAGCAGCCAGAAATTAAAGTAGAGTGTTTGTACCTTGGCTTTGCACCTATTTTTGAGATCAGGGGTCAGCTTGTTACAGCAACTACTGAGAGGTGAACACTATGATGGATAGAACATTTCTGATTCATTACCTTGAGCTCATCTCACATGGATAAAAAGCAGAGCTCAAAGCACCTTTTTGTAATGAGTTATTAAGTTTTGAGATCGACCTGTGAACAAAACTTTAGTTAAGGGCTGCCCTAAGCCTAGTGGTCTGTGGTGTGGTGGTGGTGGTCACAGGGTACTGGCTTGCTTCCTGGTTTTTCAGCTGCCAAACTATATTATAGCAAGCTAAAAATACATTAAATATTTTCCTTTCCTAGTATTACCTTACCATGTAAGCAATAGCTGAACTTGCCACTAGGATGTTATCTGATAACCGAGGGGAGGGGAGGCAGGCGAGCCCGAATAGTGGGTGAGACATTGGAGAGAGGCTGTTTCAGTGACAGTGACCAGGAGGAGAGGCTGTTATGTTTCTATTTAGGTGGGTGATGAAAACATTCCTGAATCCCTGCTTTAACCCATCTCTGACTGCTTGTCCCACCACAAGTGCTCCTCAACAAAAGCCTCCGAGCTTGTGAGAAATCTCTCCTTCCCTGTGTTGTGCCATTAAGAAGTGTTGGGTGGCCACATAAAGACCATGCATGGGAAGTCTAACACAGCTGACTGGAGTGTGCTCTATCCTTCTCTGATGCTGTGCCATCAGAAAAATGATTCAGCAGTTGACCTAGGCTCTGGGGTGTTCCCTGTGGAACTGGGATGGGGGACAGTCAAGAAGATTCCTGTGCTGGATACTCTTCTGATTCTGCCCCAGTGATGAGCAGCCCCAACAGCCACCACTGCTTCCCTGCCTCTGGAGGAGACCACACCATCTCCAGACAGATTCAAGGTCCAGAGGGAAGTTTTGGGGGTGATGTCAAGCTCAAGTGTGAGAGCCTACAGAATCTGCTGCAAAGGGCAGGCATTTGGTTTTGATTGTTTCTCGCTGGTGTCACATTTGAACACCATTTTGAATTGTTTCTTTTCTTGCTTGTATGTTGGAATAAAATATAAAAGTACTAGGCTGCCTTGATACCTCTATTCTCAGTGATCCCTGTGTTTTTAAATAGGAATACTGTAATAAAGTGAATGGGAAAGACCTATCCCTGCAAAAAGCAAAATAGCAACAGAGCCTGAAACTAGAGATGAAAGCCCTACTTAACAAGTGAGAGCTGTAAAGGGCAGAAGCTATGAAAAGACACTGCATGAATAAGTGGATAACACTTGGCCTATCCAAGAATTCCTCCCAGATTCTAACTAACAGAAAGTCTCTGCAGCAAGACCAAAGGCTTTTGAAATCAAGGTAGTGTGATTCTGAAGGGAGGCCCATTCTTGGTCTCCTAAAGCTTCCAGAGGACACAATCCCATTCCCCTTGTGTTTCCACACAAATAGAAAATATTAGATGTAAACGGAGAACAACATGTCTGACATGATTGAGCATTTCCTCAGTCTCTCTGTGCTCTCTTCACACTTAACTCATGCTGTGTTGTTGGGATGGTTTGCCTAACCCTACACTCCTTCCTGCACCTCCTTTTAGCTCTTAGGACTCTAGCTTTAGCACTGGTGAGACCAGGAAGATCAAGCGGTTCCATTGCAGCTCATAAAGCATGGCCTGTCCACCATTTCCATCCACCCTCTCTGCTCTGTGTCCTTTCACTGCAGTCAAGAGCTCAAGGATGTGTGTGACAACCCCATTCCAGTTGCTGAACAAGTGGCAAAGTGCGTTCCTGCTCTTATGCCCTCTTCTGCTCTTTCTACAGCTCTTTGTGTTCCCTTTGTATGCTCACCTTGCTGCTTCTGCATGGTAGTGAAGTCTTCAAAGGTGAGAGTGCGCACGGGGGGCCTCCAGAAGGCGTAGGTCTCCATAATGGCCTCCAGCCCCGTCCTATGCAAAGAAAATAAAACAAGGAAAGAATCAGAATGTCAGTCAGCTGGAGGCATAGGAACTGAGGGAAGAAGGCTCCAACCTCTCTTGAGAGGCTGCCAGAGGCCACTGAAAGGTCACCTTGGCATCTGTGAATTCTTCAAGCCTTCTGGTACAGGTGCTGGGCACCAGAGTAAAATGAAATTTCCCCAATCCAGGGTTTCGAAAGCTCCTAACAGTCTCTTGACGCCTTTTCCCATTCTAATAAGAATCTCAAGCCTCCTGTTTGCTTTGCAGGAGACACATGACTGTCCGCTCCTCAGGGCATACTTCATCACTGAGCGGCCCTCCACACTTTGTGGATGCAAACTGCCATGCAGACAAAGAAGTTCTGGGATTCAGCCTCTAGAATCAGAGAAATTTTGTGAATTGCCTTTCCCTGCCACTCCCTGGTTCTGGGTCCCATTCTGAACTGCTATGGGAAGCCTTCGAAAATGGAATCTCCTTGGTTTTGGACTTCGACTGGAAATGCATAAAATGCTCTTGAAAAAAGATCAGTGGCACATCTGCTTTGGGTCCCTAACTCATCACAAGGACATGACAAAGAGGAAAAACCAAAAAATTTAGTAAGGATTTTTCTTCTTGAATGTCTGGGGTCTCAGATTTGTTCTTATTTACACCACAGAATTTTAGCTCTGCTGGAAATCTCTTAACTCCACAGGCTCAGTGATGACATAGGTGCATTAAAAGGAAAAGACCCCATGTTCTTTACAAGACAACCAGGCAGAGTTTCTTCACAGGAAAGGCCCTCCTCTGTGGAAGCTGGACACTGCTCTGTTCCCCATTCCTCACCTTCCTCTGCCTCTTTTCCAGCAGTAGGTTATAGCCCTCACACTGACTAGAGATTCTTCGTCAAATGCGAGAACATATCCCCTTTCAAAGCAAAAGGCACTAACATCCCCAGAGCCTCTCATCAGATGTTGAGCTGACACTGGAGCTGCCTTTTGCTTCTGAAAATGTCTTTCTGCACGTGCCTCCACTCAGTTAACTTTAAAAAGTCTCCCCGGAAGCTTGGATGCTTTAAATACATTGGAGTTGGCAAACCAAACTCTGTATTTTAAGAGGAGGTTTAGAAGAGAGGTTGTTGCATGGTGTTTATTAGCTGCTAAGCTGTTAGAAGTAGGAACAGAAGACATCTCTGCATAGCAGTCTCACACTAGTGCTGAGCACATTACAACAAAACTATTTGGTTAATACAGTGGCCTCTGCCAGCTCATGGAGCTCAGAGACAAGAAGGCAGGGCAGAATTTGAACCCATCTGCTAAGCTGGGCTCTGTGTGCAAAAGCTGCCCTTCCACTACTGGTATCACCCCCAAGATTTCCTCCGCTCCCTGTGTGTGCAAGTCACACGTGTTCAGACTCCATCTGCTTCTCAGCACACATGGCCGGGAAGAGAACAGCACCTTTTTTGAAGCCTCATGAAATGATCCCCAGCCTAAACATCAAGGGAGGACTTTCTGGTACTGTATAGCCAGGGGGCATAAAATGCCCTGAGTAAGTTGCAATGCAACTAGACCTGCCTTTGAAAGGACCTGCCTCGGTGATAAAAAGCACATAACATATCCAGAAATGCAGACTGAAAGTTTCAGCT
The DNA here is from genome assembly GCA_013396755.1 of Sclerurus mexicanus. Lineage (NCBI taxonomy): Eukaryota > Metazoa > Chordata > Aves > Passeriformes > Furnariidae > Sclerurus > Sclerurus mexicanus. The sequence continues at coordinate 559,026 of VWZF01000182.1, read as the reverse complement.
GTGCTAATCCTGCTGCTCTCTGTCTGCCACAGGATCGTGTGGGGAAGCAGGGAGGCCAGCTCACTAAAAGCAATGGACACACAGTCTGGCTCAGTCATTAGACCCCGATGCACATAACTCTGCTCTGCACCAGTGAACTTCTGGCTCTGTTCTTATGACTCTCTTCCAGTAAAACCCAAGCCCTAATGGGAGGTGGCTCAGGGAGACAGCAAAAGCAGGTTAAAGCTATTACCCCTGACTCTCCTTGGAGTCTACATCATTATCTGCTCAGCAATTGACTTGCTATTCAAAATTTCTAGCTCTCCATCTACCACTTTTCCCTGTATCAGTACAGTTCTCACAGGTACCATGTAATTTGAAAAGGAAAAAAAAGGATAGTCAGGAGATAATAAAAAAATATATAAAACAGTAACCCAGGAATAATATACTGCTTTCAAGGGTTGGACCCCACTGTGTCTGTGAGCCGATAGAGGGTAATTGGCAGCACTGAGAGCACCAGCTTGTAAAGCTGTTCTATTCCTGTCCTGTATATCAGGGGAAGCAAAGATGCCACCAGGGACCCACCTCCTCCTGCTCCAGGCGCTTTTTTTTATTTCGTGCAGAAAAAACCATTGTGGGTGATTTTGAAATAGTATCTAAGAAGAACACACGCTTACTGAATTTTCACATCCTTCCATGCATCAGACAAGATCCATGAGACAGCAGCTGCATGTGCTAACCTGCTAGGCACCTACCACCCCCTGTATGGAGTCTTGCAGAAGAAGAACATGCAGCCATGCAAAAAACCAGCTTTTGGTGAGAGGGCACACCATGTGTGACTGACTTTATAAACTTAGCCCCAGCCTTTCTTTGGTCTGTGATGTATTCCTATTTTTGAAAGAAAATGTTGAGGTGGGGAGGATAGGAATCAAGAAATTTAATCTCTGTCAACTTTAATAACTTTCTCTCCCATAGAAGTTTATGACACTGGTGTGCTCTCCTAGTCAGCAGGAATACTGCAGTCCTATGCTCTGTGTGTGTGTTCCACCCCCTAACAGGGACAAGAAACCCCACCTGGCCAATGAAGAGACCTTTTGGGGCAACAATAAATGCTGACAAAAAATAATTTTTTGCAGCACTGCTGAAATCTCAACAATTTGAGGGAAGCTTTGGTGAGGGCTGCTGGTACCAAGTGTGCTGAACATAACCCATGCGGCATCTATATTCTCTTCCAAAGACCTGCACTGAAAAATTAACTTCAAACTATCTATCAGTCCATAAACCCTCCCCTCTCACACCATCTTTATGAAGGAAGTAAAAAAAAAAAAAAAAGAATCAAAAAAGGACTCAGCGCCCGTTTTTTTTTTTTTTTTAATAAGGTCAGTCTTTTAAAAGGTATCCAAAATTTGCTCTCTCTTTTTCATTCATTCTTTTTTTTAGTGCTATAAAGTTTTAATAATAGGCAATAAATGAAACAGTTCCATTGTCTGAAAAATGAAAGGAGCTATCTGTGCACCTCCATAATCCATCCCATATGGCCGATCTTGCCATTCCCACTGCACGCAGGATTCAGGTCATCGTTTCATTGTTCGCTGGGGAAGCCAAACTATTGGCTCCGAGTGCCCTCCTGGCTCTCTTATCCTTGACAAAAGCTCAAAGAGCATTTCCAGTGCAAGCAATTTTTATTCACTTCAGCTGCCCACATCTGAAAGGAAAGTGCTGTTGTTTGCCTTCAGCCTAGGGCTTTTTTTCTTCCATCACCCTGCTGAGTTTCCTGACTGTTGTCCCTTCTGGCTTCCTCCTGGATAAGGAGGTCCTGCAAGCATCCCACTGTCAAATGAACTTTACTCGGTCTCCAAAAATAGGCTCTGTGGCATTAAACCTGCACCCTCACTACCCAAACATTTGGCTACCTGAGCTCCATATGTCAAAAACTCTAGATTCTCAATCCCTTGAAGTTCAGGAAGGCAACCAAATAATAACCTGCCTCGTACATACATTATGTAGGTATCTTTTCAGCACCAGGAACTTCTCTTGTTGCATTTTAACAGATGCTTCCTGTGCTTTTGTAAAAAGTGAAGAGGGACCAAAAATCAGGTAAAGGGAATTTCTAAGAAGCAGGAACAAAGACTCAGCCTTCAAACACAGGCTAAATCCCTAATCCAACAAGGCTAATGGCTAGATGACTGAATACCATTACTTAACACAGTTTGAGTGCTCAAAGACTGCAAAACATTGTCTAGCTGCTGAGATGTTTCCATCCCTCCCTCTGAGACACCTCACTGCTCCTTCTTCCAGCTCAAAGACTGAGACAGTAAGCTGTGAAGGGAGATGCTCATGTAAATAACTGAAAGAGATCTAAAAAAAGATCTGGGAAAAGATTGCTCCCCCATATGGATACAGGCAGTTATATCATGATTTGGTGATCCCAAAGCAGTCTTTGTTCTAATGAAGTGAGACCACAGTCATAAGGAAACACAGGGGAAGGCTGTGAGCTGATGGAAGTGAAAGATTTAAGAGGGCATCTAGTTTTAAAAACAACAGCCAACTCTAAAAACAACAGTAATTTCTGCAGCAGGCAACAACAGTGAAACAAGAACAGAACAAATACGTGGAGGGAAATCCTCACCTTCCATTTAATGGAAGAACCTCTACACAAAGCAGAAAGGAAATATCCTAGGGAAGAAGTGGCCTAGAGTTTCTTTTTTCTCCAACATGATCTGCTTTTTCCAGGGGGGTTTCTTTCCTCCATCATTTGCTGGCAAACTCTAACCATGGCTCTGGTTCAGCATCCTGATGTCACTGGGATATGATGTTCTGGAGCCACCTCAGAATTCTGTGGCCCCTGCTGCTGCCACACCTTTTTTTTTCTTTTAAGACCTTCTGCAGAAAATCTCTTAGACATATACCACTCACTTGCTTCACAAATGGCTCCTTCTTCAAATTACCCTCTCTCTTTTTCAAAGAAGGCCTACATTTTCGGTGGGATATTCTCCAGCCACAGTCTGATCTACTGCAGTTGACTGAAGTTGTGGGAAGGATGTGGGAATGATGTTTGAGGGTATGGGAGTTTGCAGAGCATCACAATTGCTAATCCAGCTGTTCTTGATGGGGTAACAAGGGGAAGAAGAACCATCCAGCACAGTTAAGGAAAGACCCACTTGGAGAGTCCTTTCCCCACACAGCTTGGACCTGAATGCTTTTCTCCCTCCTATGGATATATCTGTGTATGCGCCCTCTTGAAAGGCAGCAGCTGAGCATTAGTGTCCTCCACTAGCTGACAACAGCGGTGCAACCTTAGCCAGACCACTGCTTGTGAGGCAGGCGCCTGACTGCTATATATGCTTGCAAATACCTTTGCCTGTTTTTTTCTTCCTAAAGCCTCAGGCTGCTCTCTTTGATGTGTAATACCTTAAAGATTTTAATTCCTCTTTACATCAGCAGAAAGCCTTACTGAGCTCTCCCCACAGCTGCAGCCGTGTAGCAATTTCCTGCCCTTTCTTAAATCAATGAGCTACAAAGATCAGTAATTCCCAACCTTTTCAGGAAACTGTCTAAATTCACTGAGCTAGGACCTTATTAATGCCTTCCATGTTAATATAGCCCACCATGTACCTGGAACTGCATCAATCCCTCTTCCAAACCCAGCCCCCAGTGCAGCTGTATCTCTGCACACAGGGAAGATCTTGTCCCCGTGGCACGTAATACTTCCCACACAGAGCATAGGAGAGCAGAGTATAAGTCACATATGCCTCAAGGAAGGCTGATGTTCCCAGTGGGGATTAAACGAGTGGTAACATCTTTTTGCAGGGCTTCTGTAAGATGAGAACAGAGGAGCTGAGCTGGGAAGTCTCTAGGCCAGTTAGATGTCTTTGTGATCCTGAGAGCACAGCATTAAAATGTGTGGTGGAAAACTCGGGGCAGTTGCCCATTCATTGAGCGCTGTCCTTACCAAACTATGAAGGAGGTAGTGGTCCTGGGGAACACACACAACAGGAGCATACAAGTAAAAACTGAATTACAGTGCCCGTGGGGACAGCAAATGAGGGTTATGCACATGACTTTCACTTGGCCTGCACAATCAGAGCCTTGCTTTACAACCCTAGGCTTCTTGTAATGTAGTCATATGTCTAAATCTATAATTAATTTAATGTTTAAAGCCTTTATCACACTGACTTAAAGGATACCTACATTCTTTAGATCTGAACTACTTAGATCTGTGGCACATTCTTCAGGATTCATGAATGGCAGGAAAAGTTGAAACTTTGTTTGGATTTTATTTTTCTTTTTTGATAACTCTGTAATGTCTTTCACAATAGGGGGTTTTGATTAAAGCTCCTGTTTCACTATTGTGCTGTTAAAAATCCATTTCTTTCTAAATACTACTCAAGATGTTTTATTTACCCTTTTCATAAAAATCCTGACAAAAATCACGCAACACAGTCAAAATGAAACAACCTGGCATCACTGGAGAAAAACAGAAATTGTTTGAAATGAGAACATTTTTGCAGTTTTATCCTGCAAACCTATTGGAAAGTAACTTTTTCCTCTAATGTAAAGCAAGCATTTTTACTCCAAATTTTGGAATTCCCTGAGAAAATTTAAAAAATGCCCTTTAGCGAGCTCTATATATAATAAAGAAAAGGATATTATTTAGCACTGTTAGACTGTGACCTATTTGCCTGCAAATTTTACAATCTGCAAACCCCCATTTTTCTGTCTCTGTTCTTCATTTTAATAACAAAAGAATTTTAGAGAAACTCTACTGTGTGTTTGCAAGTTCATTAATTTCACCTAATTCTTTAGATGCCATGGCACCATATCAGCAAGATATGAACAGTTTATTGATAATTTATTAGAGATGCTAAAGAATGTTTTAAAACAAGAAAATCATAGAAATGAGCATAAATAAATTAATTATCCAGCACAGAAAAAAAATAAAAGAGAAAAAATAAAACAGCAAAACATATATATGAAAGAAAATAGTGGTAACAGAAGGGATATTAAGGTAGAAGAAAACAGAAAATGAAATATACATGAGCAAAAAAACACAGTCACACTAAAAATGTTACCAAATAGGAAATCGATAAACCGTCTTTGCAGATATATTGTCTAAGAATGTCTAAACTCTTTTGTCAGGGTTTGGGACTGCAGGATCCAGACAGAGGTAGGAGCAGCATTGGAGGAGACTTCCGAAAAGAAGTGGGGTCAGTCTAGCTGGCTAACCTGGAAAGTATTTCCTAAAGAAGTCATCATTATACATTAATTCTGTTTAGGCAAATTTAAACAGTCCTTCTAATTCCTCTAAGAGCTTGTCTACAGCAAATTTCTGCTGTAAAAAGTAATTAGGATCATGAAATGCCTTCCTCAACCTTAGACACATGCCCAATGTGGTCACCAGGGAAAGGAGGGAAGAGATCAGTGAAAAAATACAAACAAGTTCCTGTTACCTGTTTCTCCCAGAATCTCTGAAGCCTTTAGCAAAGGGGTTTCTGTCAATTTTTAATCTGGTGATCTAAAAGGAAGAAAAAGACAATTAGTTGAGGTCTCCAAATTTTCCTCTTTAAACAAATGAACATTATGGATGATTATCACTCTTGTCCAAGCCACCTTCCACACTCATTCCCCCAGACTTCTATTAAAGTTGCCCTTCCATTATCCATGAACACACTATCTGCTTGCCAAAGAACGACAGCAGAGACAGAAATCATGGCAGCATTAGGAAAGATGGCACAGCCCTGGGGCTGAGAAGTTGTTCCTGAAGGAGAGGCACACCTTGGATCCAGGTGCAAAACCCCAGGAGCCGTAATCTATCTGTATGGTTTGGGAAGCAGGCATACTGCTAAGGTTTGGCTGGTATCTGAGTTATCCCAGACTCAACACTCTAGCTATCCAGCAGCTGGATGCACTCATGAACTTTTCAAGCAATGCCAAGCAGAAAAGGCCAAGCAAAGTACAGGCTCCAACCCCCAGCGATGGCAGCTGGCCACCCGGTCACACGTACAAGTTGCTGTTGTTCTGGTCAGCATCTGGGTGGCCCCTCAAGGGTTTTCTGGTATGGAAATTGTTTTTTCTTTTTTCTTTTTTTTTTTTTCCTCCTCTAAATAAAGGAGGTGTCAATGTAAGTGCTTTGGGGGGATCTTTCCTGCTTTATTTGTAAAAATGAATTCTATGTCGGTAAATATGAAATATAGCATCAGGATTTTGACCTTACAGCCCTTGGCGTTCTACTCCCTGTTGGCTATTCCACAACCTGGTGTAGCACAAGAGCTCTCCTCTTCCTGCCTCACCTTGTGCTGGAGATTCCAACTCTGGAATGAAAGGAGAGTGAGATCTCCAGATCCTATCAAATTTGAGGTGTTTTTTGCTGAAACTGCTCAGAAGGGACTAGTTTAATGCAGTCTGATCTAAAGTGTATTTGCAGGTGCTTTGCTTCTGTCAGAACCAAGCTCTTACTCTGAATATTAACCTCAGATCTGGAATGCAGCTCCTATTTTTGCAGAAGCTTAATTTGTGAACTTAATTTCCGCTAGCCTGACTTTGCAGCTGTCCTGGGACTTGTGTGTACAGAGACAGATATGTTCTGTGGAGGATGGAATTACAGCAGAGGGAATCCCTGTGGTGGATTTGCTAACATTTTACAATTGTTTCCAGAGACGCTTCTCCCAGTAAGACCAAGTTTTACAGCCACTGGAGGGCATGCAGACAGATTCAGGGGATTTAAATTTGGTTTTAATGGAAAGGCTTCTCCAGACCACCAGAATCTCCTTACTGGTATAATAAAAATGTGATTGTGTCCCCCAGATTTTTTACAAATCTCCATCTCCCACATTTGGAATTCAGAGAGACAGAAATTTCAGTACTTCTTTACAGTGAGGCAGCTTATGGTGCCAGTCCCTGACAGGGATCCTTCCCTTAGCACTTCCCTTACCTGTGTAATTATGGCTTATAAGTCTGGTTATTAAGCAAGAATCACAGGCTTTTTTCCTGTCATTTATTCCCCTTTCTCTATCCTCTTTCCATGCCCGGGTTATAGAAATTTTGTGGAGTATATGCATTTGGGCAAGGGGGTAGGAAATTTCCAGTACTGCAAGGACAGCAAACCCACCAGTGTGTTGCAATATTTTTGATCTATTTTGGATCCTGATTTAAGTCAGTTCAAGGGGACCAGACTGAGAAAAAGAGTTAGTAGTGTATGTCAGCATATGTGCTCTATGTTGCAAAATAAAAAAAACTCCATGACATTTCATTAAATTGTTACAATTCACAATTGTTAGAAATTGCCTACATATTACAACCTGTCTTAAGCTGATTTAATGAGTCTGTCCCTCAGTCCAAAAATACTGAATTAATGACATCCACAGAGCTCTTGAAGTCATTCTACAGAAACATAGAAGTTATCATGGAAAAAATACTAACTTCATCGTTTTTCTTCACCAGCTTATCTATTCAAGATTTCTCTGCAATTCATGACAGAAAACTGTATGCTCTATTGCCAGCTTTATAATATATTATTTTTATTCCAAGTGGGTTTGTACCCTCATTAAGATTTTACAATGGTACCTTGCACTCTCTAAATGGACACACTATTAATACAGCAAAAACCTTCAACAACTGAGATCATGTTTCACGTGGCTGGGCTAAAAATGACCTTATGCAGCCATTTAAATGCTATCACAACTCCTACCCCAGTAAGAAGAAGAATGGCAGGAAAGGCAAATGGGATGTGCCTCTCACCTGAGAATAAAATAGGGAGTTGACAAACAAGAGAGGAGGAGCTGCTTGAGCCCAAAGCATGACAGAGGAGATGTGAAGGCTAATGAGAATCCCAGAGGCAAAGGTTGCTAGCAGATGAGCAACACATAAGGAGACTACAAAAAGAACGGGTGGGTTTCAGGAGCTGTCAATGTGTGCAACGAACATGCCTGAAGAAGCGACGAAGGGACACCTCCTCAAAGAGTAGGACACTATCCTTCACTGGCCACTGAAGGAGAAGGGGGAGCAAACGTGTGTAATCAGAGCCCCACACAACCTGGCCTTGAATGCCTCCAGGCATGGGGCATCTACAGCTACTCTTGGGTAACCTGTTCCAGTGCGTCACCACCCTCACCAAAGAATTTTTTTCCCCAATGTCTAATCTAAGTCTACCCTCTCTTAGTTTGAATCTATTACCCCTTGTCCTGTCTCTACATACCCTCGTAAAAAGTCTCTCTACGTCTTTCTTGTAGGCTCTCTTCAGGTACTAGAAGGCCACAATTTGGTCACCTCAAAGCCTTGTCTTCTGATCTTTACTTACAGTGGGAAGCATTTTGTTTCCCCAGTCCCCATCCTGCTGTCCACCTAATCAAGAGGTGTTGGCAGAGAGGTTGCCATTGAAGACTGATGCAAAAAGGTTGTAAAGTACCTCATCTTTCTCCTTTCTTGTTACCAGTTCCCCAGCATTGTTTGTTGGAGAGGTACACCACCTTTGACCTTCCTTTGCTGGTTAATGTATCTGTAGAAACCCTTCTTGTTATTCTTTGCATCCCCTGCCAGGTTCAGTTCCAGTTTTGCCTTAGTCTTCCTCACCCAAGCCCATACTTTATCTCTATACTCTTCCTAGGTTATCTGTCCTTGTTTCCACTACCTGTGCATTTGCTTCTTTCCTTTCAGTTTGACCAGCAGGTCCCTGCTCAGCCATGTTGGTCTCTTGACTTCCTTCACTGCTTTCTTGCTCTGGGGAATTGCTAATTCTTGTTCTGTATGGAAAACTTCCTTAAAGATCTGCCATCTCTGTTCCATCCCTTGTTCCAGAGGGCAGTCTCCAAGGGGATCCTGTTGACTAACTCCTAGAAGAGCTGGAAGTTTGCTTTCCTAAAGCTCATGGACCTAACTTGACTCCTTACCTGACCCATGTCTCTCAGGCTATTTATGCACAAGGATTTCAGTTTATATGCAATACATGCACTCTAAGACGTATTTCATCAACAAACTGATGAGATTGCACTTCTTTAAAAGCTTTTCCTTCACTTCTATAAAAACCCCAACTACCTGTTTTTTCTTTGAGATAACAAACCTGCACTAGTTATAGTGCTTTAAAATTATAGTGGGGACAGTAAACTTCAGTTTGTACCATGAGAAAGCAAGGAAATTTGCACACAATACATCTCTTTATGGTTGCTATCACTTTACAGTGAAAGCTACAGCCATCTAATCTCCAAGGTGGTTTTCTGACTAGATACTTCATGTCTACACACTACTCCAGAGCCAGCATTTTCTTTTTTCAGTCCATAAGATGTACACTCTTCCTTAGCTTTGTTTCTTAAAGAACTTCATGCCTCAATCACAAAGAGCACACTGATATTTTTATGAACACCCGGCATAAAAGGATCCTGAAGCCACACAGCTTTCTTTACCTGTTGATTTTGGTAGGCTGTCACTGTGGTGAAAACTGTCTCAGGGAAATTGAAAGTTTTCACCCCGTCTCCTGAAGGAACTGGCTTTGTAGGAGAAAGATCACTGCTGAAATCCTTGCGGATGACATGAACACGGGGCTGGTACTTGTGCATTGAGTGTAAGATTATCTGAAGAGAAAACAAAAGGAAAAGGATGTTTTTCCCCCCAAATATTTCGCACCACATCTAGAAGTACAAGGAAGCAGGGATGGAATAAGAGCTAATATGAAGAAAAATACCCTTTTCTTAAAAGCATATACAAGACAAATTTTGTGCTATGTGCAGAGAGAAAGATACTTTGTTTTACAGGGTCAGGCACATTTCAAAGAAAAGCACTGAAATAGGGAAAAACTCCACAACTCTGGAGAGCAGCCACAGACATACACGCCCAACAAGATATAGGAGCATCAAAGCAGCAGCAGTCAGTACTCTTCCAAGACTGAGAGGAGGGAGGCTGGGACAGCAGGCAGCAGGATTAACTTCTAACTTACATGGCCTTGATCATCAAGCTCATTGTTGGTCAGCTTGAGCTTGTCAAAACTGACCACCTGCCTCATCCAGGTGTCTCCAGAAGCCAGTGAGTCGGGGTGGATGTAAACCCTCGGGGGCACTGGAGAGTCAGCATTGCCAGCCACCATCCACTTGGAGCTGTGATACACATACCTGAAAAAGGAAGGGTAAACCTGAGGGAAGTTGTCACCCACCATAGGAATATGTCCAGTGCTCCCCCTCCCCTGCCACCCTACCGCATGCAACCCCAAGCTCTCATTTGCAGAAAGGGGAGAATGTGCTTTATTGCAACCTCCTACCTTCTAAATGAAAGCCAGATTACCCCTGAGCCACTTGTTCAGGCTTGATTCCTTATTAAAACCACCTTGCAGTTATTTTCCCTGTAAAACTCTGCCACATGTGCCTTCTCAGCTCCTTAACCCTCTCTGAGCCAGAGTAAGAGGCTGAAAAATATGGATAAACAAAATCCTCTCTGCAAATATTAATAAACGCCCTGTAAATTCTGGAAATCTGCACTGGATCCCATACGAGCCTGTGCAAAACACATGTGGCTTCACCTAGAAAGGGCAAAAGCCAATAGATACCACTGGAACAATTGGTAAAATGGAATTTCGGTTTTGAACTGTTGCAAAAGAGGAAATTCCATATAGTATTACATACTTCAGGATTAAAGGAAAAAATATTTTTGTGTTCCTGGTCTTTTGTGATCTTTTGTGTTCCTGACCTAGACATCCTATATATGCCATAAATTTCTCTACCACAGCTTTGCCTAAACACTTTTTTTTTTTTCCTGTCCTGCAGCTCCTTCCATCTAAGGCATTTCACAGAGTCCTGCTAACACCTCTGAGTTCTGCCCTGTGCTGCCCCTCATTGGGCCTGTACTCAGCTCTGCTAAGCTGTCTCAGTCTTTACCTACAAACAGTGATGCATTTCCTCTATTTTCACAAGAAATAAAAAAAAAGCTTCTGTTTCTTTCACTGCTAATTTGCTCTAAGGACAGAAAGAAAGGGTAAGACAATATATTTATTTTCAATGTTATTGTTGTCAGAACCACACTCAAAGAAAGAGGAAAAACATGCGTCTGAGTATCAAACGCTACCTTGATGCTTTCACATGAAAAGCTTTTTCCTGAGAAACACTCTGCACAATTTGAGAGCAAAAATGTAGTATTCAGCATTTGAAGCAGAGGTTCAATTCTGAAATCTTGAAATGTGGTTCAGTCAAGACTGTTTGGGGGAAAGACTTGCTCTTGGGAGTCTTTTAATAAGAATACAAAAATCATCTCTGTCTGGACAGTTTTCTGGGGTGCAGGGGACCATGAGTTTTCCAGAGTACTTTTTAGAGTCAGAAGCCCATTAGTATCAGAGAACTCTCTTCTTCCTGACTTTCAGCTCAGTGGTGAAGGGATTCTCAATCACTCCACAGTGTAGGTCAGGGACCGATATCCACTGTGGCTGCTGTGCTGGACAGTGAGTGCTTTTAAAACAGAAATCACCCATTTCAGCTCAGGCCAGACCTGAGGTTTCTGTCTTAGTTCAGCTGCTACTTGCCCATTTCTGTCTTGCTGAAGTAGTTTTAGAGGCTGCAGACTCCCCATTGGTAACTCCAGTTATCAGTTCCCTCGGATAGTCGCTTCTAATCATGTCAAGTGGGAAATGCATGATAGGGAACTCCTCAATTAAAAACTGCTATTTGAAAAGAGAAGGGTTTCAATCCAAAAGTATAACAGCACATATTAAACCTCTGGGTTTGTGTCTCATGATTCTGGTCAAATCAACCATGTTAGTGTAAATCAACATGGTCTCCTCCAGCATATTTTTGCAGTGGTGTATAAGGGCAGGTGTCTTTGCTAGGCTGTCATTGAGTGTAAGTTATTACAAGGTCCCTCCCTCTGCACCTGAAAAGCTTACCTGTATCTCTTGTTATCCACAGGGACAATGTCCATGGCAATATAATACTGCTGGTGGGGATCCAAGCCAGTAATTTTCACCCTCATGGCTGGAAACATTCTCCTAGGAAAACAAGAGTAGAAATAAGGAAAAAAAGTGGTGAATAAGGAAGATGAAGTGACTCCTTAGACCCCTCTCTGACACCAGGAGCATACTACTTTACATGGCCCAGTACTGGACATGACTCCTCTGGGTTTGGTGTGGGTAGAAAAGACTGTGCTGGCAGTGTTTGAACCTTCACATTTTTCCCACTTAGAAAAATGGGTAAGAGGATAACAACCTGTAAGTAACAACAAACACGCACAGTCAAGCACTCTGTTTCCAGTTCCTAGCAGACAGTTCTGCTATGCTTCACATAAATTGTCCTCTCTAAGGCATTTTTAGGATGGCCAGTGTACCTTTTTCCTGATGCTTTTCCCACTGGCCTTTCACCTATAATTATTGTCTCATATTCCATTAAATGCAAGATCACTTAATCTCTTTTTTTTTGAGAGTATCACATTTCAGTATAGAGCCTGATAGTACTGGAGGTAATATTTGAAGCAAATCCATTGTCCTGAAAGATTGTCTCACTCTTACGTTTATAGTTATTTAAGAAAAAAACATCCCTCAAATTAATCTGCTTATTAGGAATATATTTCACATTCAACAGAAACAGCGGCACTATTGTCATGGTTCTCTTCAAGTCTTGGTAGTATTTTGGGCAATCTTTTTAACAAATGTTGTCTTCCTATGCCATATGATCCAGGCCTGTCTTAAGCATTTTCTCCTGACAGGCAAATTATGAAACTCTATACCAGGAAGAATAAATTCCCAGCCTCTCTCTTGTCTGAACACAAGTTTAGCTCTGCTGTGCACAAGTTTAGTCTTTGTTCTCAAAGTGTTTGTAGCAAGGCAATTATTTCAAAAAAGAACAGATCAGAACAATTTTGACCTCGAAGATGTCAGTGATAGCATAGCTATGGCATAATTTCTCCTTAAAAATTTTGTAGTGGCCAGTAGACCAACTTCCATTCTATACCTCCCTGAAACAGCATGCTAAGGGAATTACTTATGCCATATTATATTTGCAAGTAATGTGATATTTTTACATCTTCATAAAATCTGAGGAGCAGAACTGGGTGAAGCGGAGAAGAAATCAAGCAGCAGAGCTGCTTAAAAAGAAATCCTGTGTTGTTTCACTGGCCATTAACTCAGACCTGAGCTCTTCTTGACTGGACTCTTAGCCTGCTCTGAGAAAAACTCGAGCTGAGGTCCTATAGGATAGTGTTACTCGATTGCATGACTTCTTGCTGGAAAATACAGATATTTAGTAGAAGACATTCTGAAAGTATTGCATGCTCATACAAAATTACATTCTGCTTCTCTGACAAATAGACATATCCTTATGGAATGCCGGTATTTGGATGGAAGGAGAATAGTAAAGGGGAGTTTAAAATCACAATGCCAAAATAGGGGAAGACTATACAAGAAATGTTGTCCACTGTTTCTAGGAGCCATCCCTAGAAGCAATCACAACACTTTCCTTTCTGTTTAGTGAGAAGCAGTGAAATGTCAGAGAAGAAAATTTAGATCTGCTCCCAGCATTTCTGTTTCTCAAGGTATTACCAGTGGACACAGACTGGAGGAGGAAAAGAACAGGAAATTTTGTGTCAACATCTCCAAATACGTCTCTCAAACTTTGCACTGCAAGGGTGTGACCATGAGAAGCTATTTTATTCTTTTCCATCCTAGACACATATAGCCACTTGCAGAAGAGGATGGGAAGGAGGAGGTTGATGTTCAGCCTTCACCTTACCCCCGGCTCTTTCATTTCAGGCCACACCGAGAGGATAAGTTCTCACCTATTAGAAACTGCAACTCCTTTGGAAAAGGGCGTTTCTCGGGAGGGGGGTGGGGATGGGAAGGGCACCACTTCACAGCTGCCACAGCACAGCTAACCCAAGTTATAAGAGACATAAAACTGTCAGAAAAATCGTCTGCAGAAACCTTTCAAGGACTAAGCAGATTAATGCAACTGATGGTGTGAGTTTACTAGTGGAATGATTGGGGGGGGGAGGGGAAGGAATAATGGATTAGTCTTTGGTGGCTTGAGGGCATTACCTTATTTCAACCACAATGGCTCATTAAATCTGCCAAGCCAAATGGGTACAGGATGTGGCATTTTACAGTCCAGCTCTCCTTAATTAGAGAGAGGTGGCTTGGGAGCAGCTAAAGAGGTAGGTCATGTTTCAGAGGGTTGATGAGAAACCCAGGATTAAATCTGAGTCTCTTTGGGTCCAAGTCTACACACTGTATCGGGAAAATTGAACGCTCTGTGTGTCCCAAGAAGCTCTCCTCAAATCTGCAGCCCCGTGTAAAGTTGCAGTATAGCCTGTGGGGTTTTTTGCTTATGAAATACCTTGTAAAAGATTACCACAGACCATTCAGCAGGCTTAGAGGCTAAGCTCTAAAATGATCAGAGAGCGCTCAGCTGATCCCACTGCTTTCTCTAAGGTTTAAGTGTACTTTTAAAGTTTTGTAAATTATTACTGTTTTTCTTTTTCTGTGGGTGTAAAAGTAACTTGGGTTTCTTTGCCATAAGGATGTGGCCTGGAACTGTCACAGCAGGTCTCCAGCTGCATTGTTGCATGGAAGGGGGAAAATGGAAAAGGCAGAGGTGAACAGTGGTAACTTAGGGATGTACTTGTATGCAATCCTGGTAAAATCCTTGTTCTCTGCATTTCCTCTTGGCTGGCTCTTGGTCCCCAGAGGCACCACCCTTATAGAAAACAAGGGGCTCAAAGGTTTGGAAGGAATTCAGGCCATTTGAATATGGCTTATGAATATGATATTAATAAACAGTCAAGAATCTTTCATCTACAAAGGTATCAACTAGCTTTGTATCAACAGCTACAGACATGAAGGCTGTCTGTTTTCATAGAGAAGTTATGATGACATCTGATATATTTTAGGAGGAGGTTTATATCAGCAGCAGTTTGGGATGGTCGAGTTATTTATATGTTAGCTTTACCACTCAGCAGGAAAACAAGTCTTCCTAAACTTAGACTGTGAACTTACACACAGTAGCCTTTTAGGGGAATACAATGTGATATGAAATAAGTTATTAAATTACTTTAGAACCACTTAGAAGGTTTTTTAAAAGCATTTTAGTAACAACCACATGCGTCAATGTACTCAACTTCTGTTTCCTTCCATAATGAGTGAGGTTTATGAACATCAAATGTGAAGAAAACCAGTGATACATAAATATCTCTAAAACTTCATTAAAATAGTGTTTTCCAGCACTGTAGTGTACTGGTATTAAAAACCATATTTGGGAACTTTCAGGAAAAGAAAGAAGCAGTTGGATTTTGGCAGCTAGCATTATATTTTTGCTGTTGTTTAAAATTTTCAATTAACTCAAAAAATATAGTTCAATATTCCTTTGTGAAAACTGGTCAAAGAAGGAGGATAACAGGTATATCCCCAAAACAGAGTTTTTTCCTCAGTAAAATAAAGCTTCAGTTTCTAACCCTTAAATCTTAAGTAAGATTAGATTCTCATGAGTGACATCTGCTAAATGCAAACCCTAAAAAGAAGGGATGTGCTCTTCAATTGTAGCAAAAGATAATTTGTCTACTGACAGTAACAGAGTAGTCATTTCCTAGTCATAAAAAAAATCCTTTTGAGAAACTCTGCAAAATAATCTGATTTATGTTTGCAGATTAAGTGTGCACAGTGTCTACAGTGTGTGTGAGTTTACAGGGCAGCTTGAAGTTATCATTGCTATTTCATATCTCATACTTCCTTGCATTTAAGACTGATACCAAATTATATTTCTTTATAAAAAATGAACCTGTGATGCTTGAGGGAAAGAAAGACAACATAAGGCAAGGCAAGGCAAGGCAATGGAGGAATGCCCTTCTGTTTCCCTCTGCAGCATGGGATCATGTGGAGGAGATGTTTGTTTTGAGAGGAAAAGCTGAGGGCATGGCTTGGGAGCAAAAGGATTTACTGTTTATAAGGGAGAGGGAGATCAGGAGATCTTCTCAGTTGCTCCCAAAGGGGACATATTTCTGGAAGCTGGAGAAAACTTATCTGGCCCACTGGGTCAGGACTTCTAAGCAGCAGTTTGGTAGCTGTAGCCTGCCAGCCCTTGCTCTGAGAAGTCCTCTTCATGGACACCTGCAGCATCAGTAAAGCTTTGTTGCAAAATCCCTGCTGCTGTCACTAACGGAAGAGCACTGAAAATTAAAAATAACGCTTGGTAGTGTAAGCAGCCCTAAGTACATGTTTCAAACAACACAGACTCATGACTTCAGGGAGGCAAGGAAGCTCCATTCAAAATACCATTTAACCTATTAGGAGGAGTCAGAAGAGGACAAGGTCACCTGTTCCACTCACTGCTGCCTTTTTCTGCTTTAATTACCAAGCCTGGCCCCAGCACTTCAGTTTGAGCCATCCTTCAGTATGGGTATGGTAACTGTGGTATGACAGAGGAGATAACTTCCCTCATTGTTGAGTTGAGATCCTGGACCTGTGAGAGGTAGAACCTGGGTTCCCTGAGCAATTTGAATGTTCTGGTATGTGTGATCACACACATATAACCTCCTCCATAAACAGGAGGCAGCTATTCCCTTCCAGCAGAGGACTCCAAGCACTCTTCATAGCATATTCCCACAGGAATAAGGGCATATTGTGCTTCTATGCATTGGTCGACAGCCACCCCTACAACTCAGATGACCATGGACTTCAGATAGGGACTGCAGGGATGTGGGGAGGGATTCAAATTCTTCTGCTGATGTTGCCAGCGTATAGGCATGATCACTGTTAGTAAAGGAGGGTGGAGAAAAAGAGTTCCAAGATGGTTTTAGGACTAGTTGCTCAAACCAGTATGACTCGTTGCTTAATATGACTTTATTTCATTTTACACAGGGTCTAAGGTTGCCTTTCAAACAAAAAGGAGATAAAGGTGATTGCAGATTTGAATGGACTGCAGCTGACAGCCATTTGCATCTTTTGCACAAGGAACAAAGGAGTTTTGTTATAAGCATCTGATTAAAATCTGACTAACAGTGTTTTGATGGAAGGGAAGAATGGACAAGTTATAAGAGGACTGGAATAAGTTTCTGGAAACAGACAAAAAATACATCTATAAATACAACATAAAGAAAAGAAAAAAACAAAGCAGAATTAAATATGAGTGAGAGTTGAAGTCTGAAAATCAAAAGGTGTAGTCAGCCTGACATAGTCAGGATATAGTTCCAGAAATATGTTTGAAATGAGAGTGTAGGTTAGAAACTAGCATTACACAGCAAGAGCAGAAAGACATTGTGTGGTCAGGCAGGAACCAAGCAGTGCCTTACAAGTCACAGAAAATTAAGGAGCAGCTGTAGTTTTAGGCAACTGAGTCTGTAATTATAATGGCTTTCAAAACAAGAAGGCCTTAGAGGACTCAAAGAGGGTTCCAAAGAAAAAGCAAGAAGAAAAAAAATCTTCCGTGGAGAAGGAAACTGATGCAAAGTACACTGCATCTCTCACAATTTCAGTAAGTAGTAGGAAATCTTGAGGAAAGAACACCAGTTCTGCTATTTCTTCCAGAAATCATACAATCTAATCTATGGGATGCATCATATATCATACATCCCACATGGAGGAACAGCACTAGCTGAATCAGCTCTCACCCATCTCTGACACATCTTCTCTGAAGGAAGAATGTTTAGCCTGAGCGGTTAAACATCTGATTTGTGAATTTTATCACATCTGTAGGGCCCATCCTCAATAAATAAGTGTATTACCTAAAGAAACTGCCCAACTCTTCATTATGCTTTACAATGGTCAACCTACAAATGTAGTCAACAGAAAAAAACCAAAGCAAAACAAACACCTCCAGTATTGTTAACATCACTTCTGGAGAAGAACATCGTCAAACAGAAAAAACCCTCACATTTAGTAGCTACGGAGATTTTCTGTGGGTAGCCAGGGATGACACAGTCAGCCATCAGGACTCAAATAAGGATAAGCATCTCCTTTCAAGGAGAAAGAATATTATTTAGATTTATAAAGAATTTATGATTTGTATGGTAAGAAAAGTAAGTGATACATGATCTTCCATAAGTGGAAAAATCAACCAGACTAGAGTTTGCAAAAGCACTTGAGAATGTTATTAATGGTGTTATAGGAAAAAAATCTTGGAAAGACAAATATTCTTTACAGTCTGTACAGGTTTTCCTATGTCTATTCCCTACTAAAAATTATGAAAATACATGTTGCTTTGGAATCCTCAAATAAAGTTAGTGTGTCTGTCTTTCTTAACGTGTGCTGTTAAACGCCTCTGACAGCTGCATGAATAGAAAAAAGATATTTCATCCGAAAATGTAAACCAAGATTTTGACCAGAGAACAGAGACCTCTCCTCCAAAACATGAGCCAAAATCTAAGCAAATTAAAACAATTTTTTTTTTAACTTGGGGCCAGGTTGAAGAAAAAAATCAGGTGAGGGAAGTGAATTTGAGTGTTTTGCTTTGGGATGCTTCTTTACTAAATGGGGCTTATTTTTCATGGCATGGTTCTTCACTGGAATTATAGTTGAGTGGCACTGTGTGCTCACATGGAAGAAATTATGTAAACCTCACAATAATTCTTAATCAACTTTCTCTTATTATTGTGTAATTAGAGATAGGTATCTATTGTTTGGTATGGTGATGCACAATGTGAGAAGATGTATTTGTCTGAAAGGCAACATGAATGGCAAGTTCCAGGGACCATTGCTGACATTAAACATTTCAATTCATGTATGTCAGAACAATAGTTTTATATCAAAAGTGTCAAAATATGTATTTCCAATCAACAAATAAGAGTTTACAGCTGAAGGACAGCTGATGAAAATTTCCAACTAACAGTTTTGTTTAAAAAAATAAGTAAATTAAAAACCCCAAGACCAGCAGTGCCTTCAGTATTGTGTGTTTTCCTAAAAGCTTTTAAGGAACTACAGAAATTATTTTTATTTGTACATCAGTACAGAATTTTTTCTTTTTTCTTTTTTTTTTTTTAACTGTTCCAAAGTACTTCATTTCATTATTTTATATCTCCCCAGAATGTTTGACTGTGGGGTTTTTTTCCAGAACTCTTCTTTGTCCAGGATCCCTGCCAATGATGTCAAGGCTTCTGTGAGAACTTGTGTTGAACTATTTCCAAAATTGCAGTGGCATTGATGTTGAAACTTTTTGGTGACTTTAAAAAAAAAAATAAACAAACAAAAAAACCCCTATGATCAGGGTATGGCTTTTTAAGAAGTCAGAAAAGTTGGCTACTTAATTCAGAAATCTATGAGCTGATGAGATGATCTGCAGACCACTAGGTTTTGGGCATGTTACTTTGAACTGGTATTGGTGGGCTTTGAGATATGTATGGTGCTCTTTAGTCTGTCTACTATCTATCCATGATAAGAGATAAGAGATAAGTGAATTAATTCCAGTTAATCCAACAGGTCATAATGCATTATGATAAGTTCCTGAGACAGCATGGTCCAGGCACCAGGACGATAAAGTCAGAAGCAAAGAATTTGGTTCTTCCAGTGTCATACTTAATGATGCTGGACAAATCTGTTCAGGTCTGAATTTCATCCCCTATGAAAAGGGGATAATAATAATAATTTTCTTTGTGTTTGCTTTGACATCTCCAGAGAAAACGTCCTGTTACTTTGCCTCTTGCATTTGAGACAGAAGGGCAAAAGCAGCAGCTCGCTCTGTACTGATGCGAGATGCTTTCTGCACCACTGAGGTCATATATCTAAAACTGGGAGCTAATCTGGCTCTGATAAACTTTTCCAGGGATCATCAGAGTTGTTTGCCCAATTTAACTCTTCTCAAATTGTCTGGGCTTCCTGGGACTACAGAGCAGTAATGCTCACTTCACAAGAAGAGAAAACAACAAGTCTAGCTGCTCTGAAAAGTTCTGAGCGCGCAGATATAAAACAACACTATAAATAATAGAGCACCGTGGGTTTTCCCCAAAACTTGGGGGAAAAGCCCTTCTGCATCCCTGAGGCAGGGTCGGGACAGCTCCCGGGGCAATCAAGGGATTTGCTCGGCGTGGCAGGCTCTGTCCGTGGTCCTGACACCTTCCTCCTGTGTCAGTCGGAATTAAAATCTCCTTAGGTGGAGGTAAGGAACAGATTGTTAACGAAAGCACGGCTGAAAATCCTAGTTTGGGGGAATCTAGAAATGTACAACCAGCTTCAGGTTTTGTTTTTGCAAACAGACTTCTGGCTATTTTTTAATAGTAGACAGCAATGAAGATATTCCCCTTGGCATGACAGGGTGTTGGGATCTTTAAGAGAATCTGCCTTGTTAGTGACTCTTCCTAACCTCAGCTGACCTGGCATCAGCTGCAATAGCCAAGGAACACATTAAGCCTGCACATTTTTTATATAGGAAGTCATTAACACTTTATCTATTTAGAACTTCAGGAAGACAGTGCAACGGTGAGTTTGGATTTCATTGTATTTGAGATTAAAACAACTGGGTCATGAAGTGCTATGGGAACTTGAAAGGAAACTCAAATGGCTCAACCCCAAATTCATAACTCATTTTAAATTCAGTACAGCCAACAATACAATAATCATTTCCTGATTTATTTGCTCAGAGAAAACACCATCCTCAACAGTTTCCTGCAGCTGTGAGTTCTCCTTTGGAGCCACTTATTCATGCAGCAATATGAAACAACTTTACTTGTCTTAAGAAAGCTAGTAGGAGATACAGCATGAAACTGGGAAAGCCATTTAATTTTTCCTGCATGTTTATTCCTTTGGCTTATCAAGAAGAAAAAAGAAACGTTTCTTTCTTTTTTAAAAAAAAATATTTTTTAGGGTTTTTTGGTTATGATTTCTATTTTAATTAGTCAGAAAGCCAGAGATGTCTTACCTGCCTGCTTTTGTGATGATCATCTCTGTTCCAATGTCATGAAATCTTTTCCAGAGGTCAGCACACTGCAACTCTACCTGGATCTCTTCCATGGATGAAGGTGGAGGAGGCTGAGGGCCTGAGCCACCAGATGTAAGGTCAGAATGGGAGCCAAATGAGCAGGATGTCCTTTCTGCCAGCACCTCTGTGTCTGACCCAGTGCTCTGCTCTGAGTCTGCAAAGTAAAGAAGCCAGGTAAGACACTCCAGTTCTACCTACTCTGAGTTTTAAAAGGAGGGAAGAGGGAAGTCAACACAGGAAGTGCTAAAGAACAGTACAATAGCCTTTTATTATATATATTTATGGTTTGTTGTGATTTATAGCCTGATTTGGGGCTTTGGGGTTCCAACATGATATCTACCATTTTTGTAAAGTTTTACAAAAACAGCTGAAAAAAGAACCCTTAGCATAAAATATAAATAGTAGTAAGCAATGTATGGGATGGAGTACAAAATATAGATTAAAAATAGAAATGAAAAACAGATTCATTCAATCCATAGTTTCAATCTAAGATGAGATGGGCTCACTGGAAAACTACATTCCATTTCATTGAATATTCTCCCACACTACTATTGAAGAGTTGGTTATTTTTAAACAACACACTTTTCTTTTTTTTCATTTTAATATCTTTTTCATCAAAAACAATGAGCAATTTTTTTATTTTGTTATTTGGCAGCACCATTTTGGAAATGTTTTATTTGCTCCTATAATAACTTTTTTGGAAGAATGATATCTCCTGGGAAGATAACCATACAGCTTTTGGTGAAGAAAATGTTCTAGGCTGCTGAAGGACCAAAAAAGGTGATAGTTAATATATGGAATATGTTACCAAGGAAAGCAATTGAAGCAAACTGCACAAAAGATCATATGACACAACTACTTCTATGGGGAAGAAGATGGAAAAGGCTCGTTCAAAAAATAAGCAAACAAACAAAAAATTGAGGTTCAACTAGCTTTAAAGTCCAGGCTGGCATGGTTGGTCAGACAGCCAGTTCTGTGCAAAAATACCTTACACATGCGTTAGGTAGGTATGGTGTTTATATGCAGCACTGTTCTTATACAGTGGGGCTAAGATGGGATTTTGCAAGTAGCAGTGTTATTCTGAAAGAGGGTACACACCCACATTACATTAAAATAACTTACAATACATTCTGCAAAGCAATGTGTTTATGTCTTGAGTCTGATTTTTAACAAACTGGCACTAGTGTTATATAGACAATTAACAGTGGAATAAAGTGATGTGGCACACTCCATCAAAAGGCTCAGGAAGAGCTCTGTGGATTTCCAACAAGATACAGAAACAATATTTTAGAGTGTCCACATTGATCACATAAGTACAAGCAATTCCAGTGAAGGAATAGAACATCCATTTACATGTATTCTCTGCACTTAAAGAAAAAGATACCTCGGTCTGCAAGGGAAACCTCATGAGACAAAAAGTAACAATCCATGCTAAAAATGTGATTAAATCACACCATCTAAAATTCCTTCCATACCAAGTAAATGCCTTAAACAACCCCAAGGTCATGGAGGCTGAGTTGCAGGTTTACAGTGTTTCTGAGAGACAGGGTCTTCAGGAACAAGCTTGCACATCAGTGCAGAGGGCTGTGGACAAGAAGAGGTGGGGGGTGAAGATACCACCTGTAGAACCACCAGCCCCACCTCCTGCCACACAGAAACATTTCTGGAAAATCAATTTTGCTGCTGTGGCATGGACATAAACTTTCAGCCCCAGGTATCACCGGGAAGCATTTATCTTCTGTGAGAGCCCTAGGTGATGTCACTGGAGGGACAGTGGACATTTTACTCGAAGGATGTTTTCAGAAAGCTTTGTCAATTATTTAGACAATCTACCACTAAAATATAGAAATTCTGTAGAACATTAGAAAGGTTGAGGATGTATTGCTCCCAATTAATTTTTATCAGGGAATCCTTAATGTTTTCCATGGTCTTCCAAGACAGGCTGAAGCCATAATAGGTCCATCCCTCTAAAGGAGTAGCAGAGACTTACCAATAGAGGATGGTTACATGGAGACCAGTACTACACCCATAACTAATGTCTTAGACATAAGGTGATTCAAGATAATATAGAATAACCTGATGGGGTTCTGTGGCCACAAGACAGATAATCAATCTGAGAGTACAGAGGGGCTGAGGCATTTGCTCCCTGCTTCACTGCCCTAGTGATGTAGGAGTGAAGTGATCCTTATCTACTTTCCCTCACTGAAATTATTCCACCTAAAAGGGTTGAAGAAGGTAAGCCTGAGTAGGGTCACTGTGCTTAAGTCTTCCTAGGGATGATTAATCGCTTTGTCCTTCAACAAAAGGAAGAGGGATGCTTCACAAATCACAGTAAGACCTTTTTGTATATCTACTCCTGTGCTGAACCATTAACCAGAAGTCTTATATCTTCTCTGAGATCATAGAATAACAGAATCAATTAGGTTGGAAAAGACTTCTGAGATCATTGAGTCCAACCTATGACCAAACAACACCATGTCAATTAGACCATGGCACTGAGTGCCACATTCAGTCTTTCTTTAAACTCCTCCAGGGATAGTGACTCCACCACCTTCCTGGGCAGCCCCTTCCACCCTTTCTGTGAAGAAATTCTTCCTACTGTTCAACGTAAAATAAAGCTAAACTACCCTGGGAACCTGAAGAGACTTGACTAGGGAAAAGCTTCCCTTATGAAGTTCTCCTCCTGAAATGAGGTACTAAGCTATAGATTTGAATCTAAAGAGACTGGTTTAGGCCACAGCACCTGTGCTTGGTTCAGGCACTCAGAAACTCTGTGTGTCCTCTGAAGTAGTACGGTACATGGCCAACTGATGACACTTGGCTAGATGCTGTCCCCACATCATTCCAGCATTTCCTGGGCAACCTTTCATAGTGGGCATGTGTCTGGAGCCTTGGGGATCCCTGGGAATTAACTGGAATTGCATGTTGCAGAAAATTAAATATCAAAGGCTTAACTTCCACCTCACTGATTTTATCATCCCACTGACTTTACAGACTTTTGGAGTCTGGGGGGGCTTTTTATTATTATGGAAGTGGAAGGCAAGCCACAGCCTTTTCTTTATTAATTCCTTTCTCATTTCTACTACCTCCAGATTTCCCTGGGAATCCTCAACTCATAATTTCGTTTGATCCACAAATTCCCAGGCTTCTTGTTGGCAGATAGGAAGTAAAACACCATTCTCACAAGCATGGTGACTCTGAGGTCAGCATCCCCACTGAGTGTTCCAAGATGATGGACAATAACCCCAACTAGTTTGCTGCACCCATACTATGTGTCCTGATATCCAAGCTCTCTTACACAAAACAGTGAGGTGCTACTGTCTGACTTCTTTCTATAACTCAGCAGGTTAGTGTTCCTCATGTAAATTCCCTGGGCTTTCATCAGTCTGGTACAAGAAGCAAACTGGTATGTGAAATATTAAGACATTAATTTTCTAAGAAACTTCATACATGAATCTTCAGCAGAATTTTCACTGCAGCTGGAGCACAGCAGGGATACTGCTCCCCTTATTTAACCAATAAAAGAAAAAGAGCTCAGTTTAGTCCTTGGCCAGATAGCAAATCATGCACTCAACAAACGTTTTACTCCAAACTATCAGAGAATGTAAACTACAGGAGTGAGAACAGTGACAAGAACCTTATATACATAAAACACCACCTACTCAGAGGACCCAAACAGACTTGTTCTCTTGCTTTCATTACTTTTTCTTCTTTTTTTTTCTTTTTTTTTTTGTGCATTTAGATATCTAATGTAGATCCTGTCAGATTCCATTAGCATAAAGATTTCTCTTGGATGGAATGTGGCAGCTGTTACAAGCTGTTAAGGGTTTGGGTTTTTACTGTTTATTTTTGTTTGCAAGGTTCATGAACATTTAGTGCAACAGGTGGTCCTTCCCTCCTCTCCCCTGCAATCGATTTGCTGGCCATAAGGACCTGCAGACTACAAAGAAGGTACGAAACCCTGGACATGTAAGGGCTAAGAAAATTTGGAGGACATTGAAGTTTTTTGTTTGGTTTTTTTCTTATCAACCCAGCTGAAATTAGCAGAGCTGACACCTTGCTTTTGCTGTTGCAGACAAATCTTGTGGTTCTCTTTAGATTCCTAATTTTCAAACTGGCTTACTGCCACTCCGCAAAATCAGCAACATAAAAGCCATGCACACAGAAGTGTGACCATGCTGGAATCTTGATACAGAATGTCACAACCCTATGAAAGTGAAACAACAGAATCTCACTAAGTCCAAACAGCTTGGAAGAGCTGAGATTCAGCTGACTGTGGTGTGGCAGCTGCTGGTGCAACTACTTCAGATACACAACAGCTTTCCCCTGACAGCTAATACTTGGAAAAAAGCTAAACGAAAATCTCAGTAACTTCAAAAATACATAAGAAGTCTGGCTGTGGCCAAGACAGCAGGAGCAGCAGAGGTGAAGCAGGCTGGAGTTCAACAGAGCCGTTCAAATTAGCATGGTATATTTTACACAGCTGATCCAGCAATTGCTCTTGCTGTAGGCAAAGGTTTCTAAACACTTGGTGATTGTAACCATATGGACCTACTACACACAACAAATAACACAAAAATAGTTCTGCAGGTGTTCTTACATATTATTTTATCCCCCTGAACTTTTCCATTCACTCACATACCCTACTACATTAATCATCCCTTCTTCCAGCACTAGGCCCATTATCAACCACATACAGCTAGAATATATAACCTATTTACTACTGATAGTGGAGACACAGAATAATTTGGGCTCAAAGAAACCTTAAAAGATCACTTAGTCTATTCCCCAATAATATTTACTATTATTATTATATTCATGACTACAAGTTGCAACCAATATCAGGATTTAGTGATATGGAGATGGTACAAGCTTTTCCAAACCAAGAACTTCATTTATACTCCTCCTGTATGGCAATTTCAAGCAGCCAAAAGAAGCATTCTTGTAATTAATGTTCAACTTAAAACCTTTTTGTGAAACCACAGCAGGGCAACATGCCATTAACATCAGCAAGACTCAAAAGACAAAACTAGATGTTGTAGAGCTGGGGAAATGTGACACAGACAAATGAAGAGACCTGTTAACAGTCACGAGTGAAATCAATAGGAGACAAGCGGATACTGAAGTGCTCTGGCACTTTAACCTTTAAGGTTTCACCCTCCTGAAGTATAGTTTTATAAGGTATTTTCATAAGACCAACAAAGCCAACAAAGCAAGTAAGATACATAAAAAAAAGGCCACCCTTACTAAAACTAAGAATAAGGACAGCAGGGTTGTTGCACATCTATATCCCCATGGCAAACACAACCAGTAGGAAAATATAAAAACAAACAGAAATACAAAAAAATCCCATGGTGCTTTAGAGCTTTGGCTGTAAATGCAAGTCGTGCATCAACTTGACTGTGCACTGCCAAAAACTGACTTATTCTTATACCTTCGTATTCTATGTAAGACACAACAGAGAGACACAAGACCCAGCAAATTAAAAATCATTCTGATTCACTGGTATGCTCCAGCTGCTCTGCTCCACTCCAGAGATGCAAAACAGCTGTAAACCTGGTTTAACCAGCAAGTTAAATTGGGTTTATGGGTTCCCGGTGTTGGCAAAGAAGTACAAAGCAGCTGGTGCTTACTAGCATACTTAACCCTGGGGGCTTGCCCCTAAAAGTTAACTTTTGTTCCAGCCAGAAGAAAGAATATCAACCCCAGTTAAACTTTAAAGTGGGGTTTTATCTCACAATCTATTGTAATTTTTTAAGAATGCTAGGAAAGAGAAAACTTAGACATTATGCCAACATACAGTTTAGGACCAGACATTCTAGAGACCAGCTCCAGTCCTGAGCTGCACCAGCAGAAAATGAAGATGCTGACTGCTGGGCTCTGCATTCATCCCTGGCAAATACAAATTCTCTTTACAGAAGTGTAAGCTAGGTAACCAAAAGTGTTCTGAGTAGTGTCACAGCATAGGATTTCTTTGTAGACTTCATACCAAATCTCACCATATTGTCTCAGGAAAACTGCCTGCAACTTATCAATCCATGCTTTAGACTATCTAACATAATTAAAAATATCCCATCAAATAGATGGCAACAAAACCCTGTCCTATAAACTTTCCCATCTACGCTTATAAGCGTAATTTTTCCTAGCAGAGGCTTCTGTCAATCATATTTCAAGAGAATAAAATCTACTGAAGTAGCAAAACTTGGACTCAGAGTTTGATGTTGTATTATTGTCTTCTGGAAAGCCAGAATAGCTTGGGTCTTCAGTATGTCAGACTAGCTTTGAGGAAAATGAAATTTGGAATTTATGTATAGAAGAAACCAAGAAATTCCTAAAATTCTCCGAGGAGATTCTCTGCAGCTGTCAGTCAAAATTGACTTAGGACAAGGAATTACCAGCACAGCTTCACAAAAATACTGCTCAGTAGTACATATTTAGAAAATCCATACATAAAATAAGACAGGGTTTAAAAAGAGCATGCAGAAAGATACGATTCGGTTAAATCAGGAGAAAAAACAGAAGAGTATAATATTGGAAAAAAATTCAGAAGAACAAAGAGAATGGCAACCTTTAAAAACATGAGAAGTACTAGGGAGAAAGGGGGATGTTATTAAAGAAGAAAGAGGTGAATTTGATGACAACTTTAATCTGGCCAAGATCCTGAACTGTACTGACTACAGAGAATTTGTCTGGCCAATGTCCAAAAGTTTGTGTCAGATTAAAAAGTGGAAATGCTCTTGAAAGTTCGGGAAAGCTAAAAAAATAATAAAAAAGAGCAGGCATTAGATACATTATACGCTGTAGCCTGTAAACAGAGTCATTATTCTTATAAATAAAACCATACAACAAATATTTAGAGACCAATCCAAACCAAAATGTTGGCTCTAAATAACCACAAATTGTGCAGGAGTTTGAAACTAGATCCCAGCTCTGTGGCAGGCCCTTCCCTGATGGAAACGGGCACCAACTCTGGGACAGTCTGTTTCTGGATTCTGTGGCTTGGACTGCTCTGTGCCAGACAGGAAAAAAAAAAATCATAAAAAAAGGAAAACATGACACAAGATTAATGCTGCAGAGGCATCTATTCTCTCTGAGACCAATGTGAAATCACTGAGACATTTAGAATGACTGCAAAGTCCAGGAAATATTGACCTTTTTGTAGATATAAACACAACTCAAACAAATGAAGCTTAACATCTCAAATATTTGCAAGCTGATATTTGGTGACCTACAAAACATAGGGAGGCATTATATATGTTTCCCTATACCATGGTCATTATCATGACAGCAGTATCAGGGAGCCAGATGGCATCTTAATAATAAGAAAATCCAACCCTTTCCTGAGTCCTTCTGCACTCTTGGCACTGCTGTCACATGGAAGTGAGTTCCACCAATTAAATGTGCACAAAAGAAGAGAACGAGTACTTTTTCACTTTAAAATGCATTGCCTTTATGGTATGACCGTCCATTTGCTGCAGTGTCATAACGAGATAAATACCACTCAAAGTATTTCCTTTCTAAGTGCAACTATTTCAAAAGGAAATCATTAGAAGATTTCCATGGGAATGGTTTCACAAGAAAAAATGCAGCTCCGTTAGGCTGAAGTTTCAAGTTTAAATCGTTCATTTCATTCACAATCTCCCATGTTCTTCTGGGAAAACAGTAATTATCAGGCTAGTCCTGTTCAACTGATGTTTGGGTTTGTAATAGTTCAACAAATCATTAGAGTATATTTTTTTCATCCACATGCTACATTAGCCAAGCTGTCTTTCAGACCTCCCACACCCCTTTCTGAGCCAGACTTTGGAAGACTATCTGCCCTCATACAATTTTGATTGCCCTCTATCTAAACTTCTTGACTGTAATCCAAACCCTTTCAGATTTTATTCATAACAAAGCTTCTCCTTTACTCTAAACACTTTAATTGCTTGCTTGCTGAATCTGTCCTATTTTTATTAGATGCGTGCATGCACACACACACACACACACAAACATAAATATATGTATGGGATTGAATTCCTAAAATTGTATTTGGGTTTTAAATCAGTGATCTGCCACTGGCTCACATAGCAGAAATTGGAGTATTTTCAATGGTACTTTCCGTCAGGAATTTCTTGCAGCCTAATGTTCTGTTTGCTGTTTTGATCACCTCTGCAGAGTGACCAGATGTTTTTACTAAACAATGAGCCGGGGGTATTTTTCACAAGTGATAAACATATTCTTCCTTTTATTTGCTTCACATAAAACTGACTTGCATCCAAACCAGCCAATTTTCCTGCCTCTGACTACGTACCCAGGCAGGTAGGGTTGAGAGAAAAGATTCTCCAGAAGCACGTGAGCACGGTGCTAGTTTTTTTAGTCTTCTAGTGGTTCAAGACCAAGCTAGGAACATAAAAAAATATGTTTTTAAAAGTAACAAAATGGGAGATAGAGTTGGTATGAGTTCATGGGGGACAGAACCATGAGAAACTGAATAGGTTATAGCACTGCATTACAAGAGTATGGTGCATGGACCAGGAAAAGACATGTTAGGAACTTCAATCAAGCCTGTGCTATGAAAGGCAACTATTTCATATAAACACAATTTAATTTGAGATCTGAAATATCACACACACATGCCAAGACATAAATGGAATATTCCCTTAGAACGTACTCTAAAATCCCATGTACTTCCACAGAGGAAAAGCAGCACAAAACTGGTAACTTAGCCTGAAGGATTAGTCTCCGTGCATGTACTCTTTCCTTTTCCCTTAACAGCCATGCTCCTTAGATGTGTATTTGTGGCTTGGCTTTATCTCTTTTCTTTTAATAACTGTCTTCAGCTCAAGCTCCCAAAGTCACATCCTGACACACTCTGCCAACCGCAATCCCACACGTCAAAGTCCCTACATGCAATCACACACACTGATTCCAGGAAGTGCACGCTGCTGGACTTTGTTGCCTTCCACTGAGCCACCCTGATTTACGCCTGCTGAAGCTCTGGTCCCGAGTGTTATAACACCTACACTCCACAGTTGTCCCACATGTCTGTATCCTATTATCCAAACAACAGATGCACCAGTATGCATTCACACACATATTCCAACATCTGGAGATCACAAGCTAACTCTAATAACTCCACGAACTTCATTCGTCTTTGCAAAACTCACAAACACTTCATCTATACAACCACTGAAGAGGTGCATAACCCTTTTCACTTCACAGAAAGAAGTATGTGCTTTTAACGTGGCATTTACAGTCACACACGAGGAAATACAACCAATCACTTGCGCTTACTCTAAAAGCACCTATTTAGTCCTTTTGAATAACAGGGCATGAATGGCTCTTGACATAAACACTTCACAGGTGTGGCACACAAGGTGCATATAGATACACACCTCTTTATTTCTCAGTCCTACATGTATGTGTGCCTGCATGCCCTTACCTGCTATGACGCTCACTTTTGCACTTACTGGTTAGAAGTCTTGCCAGAATAAACTGATAAAAGGAAATGGAGAATCATATCCAGGTATCTGTTAATTTAAAAACATCCTGCTGCTTAACAATTAAATTGATAATTGTGTAATTCATCGTTGCTGAATGTTGGAAATTTCGTCTGTTTTCCTTAGTTTCTCTCATCCCCACCTAATCTAAAAGATATATTCAAGGAGAATATGGACAAAAACTTCTAATTGTTTGTATTTTATGAAAAATGCTTTCATTCAGAATGCTTGTGCCTGCCTGACTCTCAGTTCAGCACACTGGAAACAATGGGATGCCTCGTTGTGATATTCTCAACAAACTCAACCTTGCAGCAAAATATTCTGGAAAGAACACAGTTCTGGAAGCACTGAAGTTTCCAAGGTCTCAGGTTTGCCTGATTCCCCCACCAGTGATGTCAACGCATCAGTGGTGACCTCAGAAACTGGTTGGCTTCTGTGACCTCAGATAGCACCCTTTAGGGATGTCAAAAACAGGGCTAGTAATTTTCTGTATATGAATACCCACACATTTTCAACCATGCAGAACTAAACTATTTCATAACCCATTCTTTTAAGACCTTTAAAAGCATGTACTACACTTGGAAAATTATATGCACATTTTGAGTTTGTTGAGGGTTTGTTTCCAACCATCTTCTCTCTAAAAAAGTTAGGCTTTTTGGCAGTGGAAAGAATGGCTTGCTGTATCTTACTGCAGATAAGAAGAAGAAATAAGATGCATCCTACTGAATTACTTTGAGACTTCTTGTTAGAAAATGAGGATGAACATTTTCATTTGGAAAGATGTGCAAAACTCTTAAAATTTTCGATCATAACTACAAGTAAGAACCCAAATATTCCATATATTTTTGAAATACAAAACAAGAATTTACATCACCATTTACTTCTATTTCAGCCTTTGTGATGCGAGTTTAAAATAATATCAACAGATATGCAGATAGCACACTGAATTTGCAGTCTTTGCATGCCTCCCAAAAAGCCCTGTTCAACTTCACTCTGCCCTCCAGCATTAGAACTGGCACACTGAGGCATTCCCACCACGCTTAGGGGTTTCTATCACAAACAAGTGTGGCACACAGAAAGCTGATGGTGTGCTACTGCAGAAAATGCACAGAATGGGAAGTCAAAATCTTTCAAAGTAGAACCGAGAGATGGAAAGACCCCCGTGGACATCAACACACCAAGAATTTAGTGCCTGCCAGTCCTACTAGTACTTGTTGCCATTTAGCATATTCCACACAAAAGGTCTCAATGAAAAAGCGTGTGACTTTTCTGATATGCAGATGATTCCTCATATCCTTCCCAGATGCTGCTGTAGATTTATCTTACTGCTCAGCTCAGCAAGAACACAGAGAAAAAGCAGAGTTTAATCTGTCATTGGGGTTTCATCAAGAGTGGGGTGTAAGTGCACAAGCAGCCAAATAGCACATCCCTTATTATGCCTCCAAACATAGTATTTCATCACTTAATTTATTATCTCTGGTGCTCTTGTGCATCCTCTCATGCCCTCCTAACTGCTGAAACGCTGCCATCTGTGGCTCAAAACTTCCTTTCAGCCCTTCCCATCCTACAGCATGAGGTGGTTGGACAGAAGCATTGAACTAATAAGGGATTCACCACTTCTCATGGGGGAAAAGAGGAGAAGAAAAAGTTTCAAAAGAACATACTTTCCTCCCCCTCTCTCTACTTTCCTTTCAATCATACTTCTATCACCTTCTTGTGTGGTAAAATGTGATGTGAAAAGCAGCCTGGGCTTGTCTCTGATGCTGCTAAGCTTGACCATGTGGCTACAGGAGGAGGCAGCAATTTCCTCTCCCAGTACGGTTTTGAAGCCCCACAGCGATGCTTCAAAGTGAAGCTGTGACCCACCCCTTCCAGCCTGGAGCCCTGCAGGGTCTGAGAAGCAGCTGGACTGCTCTTCACTGAGATGTGTTATGGAAGGCAGAGAAGGAGAGGGAGGGAAAGGACAAGGCTAAAACAGACGTTAAACAAATATACAGAATAAGAAAGGAGAAGGAAGAGACTGGGGATTAAGACAACTTATTGGAATTGGTATCTTGGCACCAAATGCTGTAAAGAGAGGGACAGTCCCGGAAGCACCACAAGCCTACACCTAATCACAAAACACACCAGCAGAAAGAATGACAGCGAGTCAGGCTAATGTCCTCAATGACACACAATTCTTTCCCTCCCTTTGCACAGCTCATGTCAGATTGCTTTCTACTGCTGATCTGCTCGAGCAGATCAGGTCATTCCCTCCTGAGCACATCAGGTAAGCAGGGACCTATTAACCCATCTCAACAGCTTTCCTGACAAATGACATTTCATGATGGAGAAAAACATTAACATAATAGGGAAATGCAGGGTTGCTTCATCAGGACACTCTTAGTTACATAAAGCACCCAGAATCCTGACTGGGAGTCTGGGTTTTTTTACTCCTGAGGCTCAGGTTTTTACTTAAATTTTATGGCATTTAGGGGTAAAGAAATTAGAACTAAAAAGCCTTTTTCTGAGCAGACAGCATGCCTCACAACACTCCTTACTAACAGCACAGTACAGTTGCAAGCAAGTTCCACTGAGGTGTAGAGATAAAAAATAAACCAAATAAAATAAAGTAAAATAAAATAAAATAAAAGTGTCTGGCTGAAATTAAGTAGCTATTTTCATGGCCGAATCTCAATACGTCTTTGCAAAACGCCAGTTTTGCTGCCACAGTTACCTTTCTGCTGCTAAAACAAGTCAGGATATTTACAGAAATGTAAACTAATGAACTTTGTCAGCCTCACAGGAGCAAAGAGTCTTCCCAGAAAGCAGCAAAGCAAATCCAATGTCGAATCTCTTACATCCCCTGCCTCTCCCTAACTTTCTCTGCAACATGGGCAAGCCCCTCACAAGCTCATTATATTGAATAATTCACAGAAAGACAGCAAACTTACTTTTATCTACTTTACTCTAAAAAACGTGCCTTTCTTGCAAGGAAGACACAGCTAGAGAATAACCAATTCCACTACTTACTGACTGGAAGAAACAGAGAAGGTCACCTCCATGAGACATGCCTTGTGTAACAACTGTAGCGTTTCTAAATCCAGGAAGGCATCTCCATGTGCACCTACAGGGTTACTTAGATAATAAGCATGATTTTCTGGGGTTTTTTTTGAATAAAGAATATCTTACACTGACCAGCAATCAAACAAATATTCAGGAAGAACTTGCTGTGCAGGGAAACCCTCAGAGGACAGAGTAAGTGTCCTGTGCTGGATATTGCAGGGTCAACCTATGGTGCTCTGCCCACCTCCACCCCACCCATTCATCCAGCCTCACACCCCCAAAACTTGTACTTCTTGGGTCCCTTGTGTTTCAAGCAGCAAGAGGTCACTGAGCACTCTCTGGAGGGACAGGTGGCAGAGTGCTTCCCATTCCACAGCACAACCAGGAGGCACGTGCTGTCCCCCACATTGAAACCTGAGCCACAGCGATCTCTCCTTCTGGAAAGGCTGGGACAAAGAGAAATGTTCCCTCATCCCAGGGAAGCTCGTGGTTCCCTCCTGCGTGTAGCACAGGGCACATGCATCGGCACGTGCCTCCTGCAACCAGCCAGGTTTGCTGCACCTCCAAATGCAGCATCGTGCTGTTCCCTTGCTACCCTGCACGTAACCCACTGTACAGCAGCAAGTGTTGGCAGCTATACGCAGTGCAGGGAGATGGGAATGGAGGGTATGGTCAGTTCGTCACATGTTTCTGCCACTGCTTCTTCCTCAGGGAGAGGAGTCCTTCCCCTGCTCCAGCATGGGGTTCCCTCCCATGGGAGACAGTCCTTCATGAACTTCTCCAACAGGAGTCCTTCTCATAGGCTGCAGTTCTTCACAAGTTGCTCCACCATGCATCCCCTCCCACGGGGTGCAGTCCTTCAGGAGCAGACTGCTCAGCTTGGGTCCCCTGGAGGGTCACAAGTCCTGCCAGTAAACCCGTTCCAGCAGGGGATTCTTTCTCCACAGGTCCATAGGTTCTGCCAGGGCTTCCCACAAGGTTGTGGCCTTCTTTTAGGCATCCACCTGCTCTGGTGTGGGATCCTCTATGGACTGTAGGTGGATCTCTGCTCCCCTGTGGACCTCTGTGGGCTGCAGGGGGACAGCCTGCCTCACCCTGGTCTTTAGGGCTGCAGGAGAATCTCTGCTCCAGCACCTGAAGCACCTTCTCCCCCTCCTTCTTCACTGACCTTGGTGTATGCAGGGCTGTTTCTCTCACATATTCTCATTACACTCTTCTCTTGCCACAACTACTTCTGCTCAATAATTTTTTCCCTTCTCAAATAAGTTATCAAAGAGGCATCAGTGGGCTCAGTCATAACCTGTAAGATTTGTCAGCACCAGTAATTATAAGATTTGTCAGTACTGTTCACTACAAAACCGTTTATTTCTGGAATCTAACATAATCTTGCCACGGTTACATTCATGTAAAACACCACTGCAAGGATAAACTTCTCATTTTGACCCAGTGCTTCCACCTGACCTCTCTGCCTTTTTGTAACACGTCATACAAAAAATTAAAATCTCCTTTCAAGAGCTTGATCAGCCTTTACTGTGTCACTCCATACCCACTGAAGGTATTGAAAGGCTCTCAGCACCAGCAGCTATTTCCAGAGTGCTACAGAAGTCACCAAGCATCTCTGTGACTTTTTCTATGGCACATTTCACACACAGGAGGAAACATTTACACAGGTAGATTATTATTCTCCCTTTAACCCTTCCCTCAGACTTGTCCCCACCAGACCCGTTTGAAAGTCCTGGGAACAGTTACTGTAGAGCTGAGGTCATCTTGATCACCACTGATAATGTAATCTAAGGGGAAAATGCTCTGGTATAACCTTATCACTGTAATTAAACTCCTATAGTCTGGGAGTTTAG
Source organism: Sclerurus mexicanus (assembly GCA_013396755.1). NCBI lineage: Eukaryota > Metazoa > Chordata > Aves > Passeriformes > Furnariidae > Sclerurus > Sclerurus mexicanus. The sequence goes on along the minus strand of VWZF01000182.1, from coordinate 523,806 downwards.
TTAAATGGTTTAGACTACATCAACAGTCTAATTTAAGAATAATTTCCATGAATGCACATATGCACCAGCAGCTGTTGGTGAAGGAGATGGGCTGCAAAAAGTACACCACTGTGTCTCATTAGATGACAGACGAAGTACGATGGCACTGGGGTCACACTGTAATGCATAGGCACCAGGGGGCAAATCAAAGACCACCCTTACAAACTTTTCCATGTATTTTTTGCTATTAAGGCCTAATTTACTATGACATGCTCCTAATACTTAAAAAACTGTATTTTTTTCCAGGAGGCAATGTATTTAAAAGAGAAGAATAACTTCCCAGTTTTTCCTCAATTAAGTCAGGTGATGCTCCATGGCCTTCAGCGTCCCTTTGTGGTTCCACCACTCTTGCTGTAAACAGGACTGGGCAGAGGAGCTTGGGAACTGGCAGGGAACTAAGCAGAAACTCTGGACATGCAAACCTACAGGCAGTGAATACTGCTTCTGTCTCATCCCCACACACTAACACACCGTGCAAGGACTGTGTGCTACACTTTCGCCCTCAGAGAAAGAGTAGCACGACACCCAGCCTCAGAGGAACTAGAATATGCGTCCTTCCAGCTAGAAGATGTTGGTTTAACTGCTATACTGAGCTGCTGGAGTGGAGCAATACAGCCTTCGTGCTGCTTAGCAACTTAACACTGTTTTTTCTGATCTTATTTTATCTCTTTTACAGTATCATTGTTATTTCACACTTCATTTCTTTCACTATCCTTAGACTGGCTATGCACTCCCAGTGATTTACTGCATGTGATTTCCTCCCATTTATTTATGTACTCAAATACCCCTCAACGTTTTATTTCAAAGGTTTGAAAAGCACTCAAAAGAATCTGCCAGAAACATACAACTCTGGAGTAGAAAGCATATTACAGTTCATAGAAATCAATCACACAGGCCAGCACAGTGAATTAATACCACTTTTAAGCTTTATAAGGCAGCATGGATGCCTTGATAGTACAAATCACCAGAAAGCAAAAACCCCTGTGGTGGCACAGACTGTTTCACTACAGATCCCAATATCCCAATAAATGCTTTATTTTCTGCATACAATTTAAAGCAATTCTATGCAGAATTTCTGTCAGAAAACTGTTATGTTCCAGTTTCTTCAATGAGCTCAAGCTATTAGTTAATCATGTTAGACAAAGGTTGGTTTTAGAGGGTTTGCATGAAGATTACATATGTGTAAGAGGAAAGACAGGCACGTCTATTTACATACAACGTCCTCAAGCTGCTGCCAGGAATATTTCCCTGTGCCTGTGCTCATCTGTGCTAAACGCAACCTGGGGAAGACCAAGCTGAATCACACTTATGAGAATTGCTCAGACCTGAGCCATGATTAATTCACAGTTGCTACCTCGAAGCAGCAGTAACTCCATTAACATTCACCATTGGCCAAAATTCCTTCTTGTACAAACACAAAACCCTCACCCAGAAGTCAGGCTCACTGGCAGTGCCTGAGGACTTGCACACACCATCTCAAGTTGTTGCTTACAGCACCACTATCAGCTTTACAGCAGATAGGCCCACCACGTGGTCTTAAAACAATTTCACCCTGTTAATGCTTGCACCAGTTCAATAGCTTTTGCACCCGGGCATTTCAGTGAGAAAGGACATCCTGCACAGGGTGTGGAATGATGAATCCAGGCCCCAAGGGAAAAGATTGGAGGAGCCTGGTCAGCAAATCCCTTCTCCCAGCCTGTATCCCTTCATGCCCTTCCCTATTTCCTCACCATAGGCAATAGCAAGTGGCAGGCACTGATGCTTTCTAAGGCTGAACGCTACCTTAGTGTTTAGCAAAAGACACAACAGGCAGTTTCCTTGCTCTGCTCCTGAAGTCAGAGCATCCAGCAGGGAACATCACAGGACAAACACAGGTGAATTTTAGGTTCAAAGCAGTTACTCTCTCAGGAAAGTTAACCTTCAGACCTCCTATGCCAAACACTCCGAATTTTAATTTTTAATATAAAACCTGTTTCTTAGAGGCATAGGGCTGTCTGCTCCCAGTAGTTTTAGATGGACCAAATAAAGTCTGTTAGGGACAATAAAAGAAAGAGGAAAACAAGTAGAAGAGAAAAAGAGTAGAAGAAGCAAGATGAAAAGGGCTTAGAAGGATAGAGTGGATGGAAATAGATGAAGTGGTGAGGTTATGGGGAGAGAACTAATTTAAGAAAGAAGAAAAGAAAACAAAAACAAAAGGCCAAAGGCTTCATGAAATAAAGGAATAGGGGAAAAATTAAGCAAAAAGAGAAAATCTGCCTGCACATACACAAAAGAATTCAGTGGCTGCAGACTTACTAAGAAATTAAATCACTGAAAACAATCTCAAGAATTTCCTATGTGGCTTGGAAGCTAACAAAAACACTCATGAGCCACCTCTCCTGTCACAGGGAAGGCTACAATACTTTGTATTTATTAAAATTAAGGCTTTGACTGTGACATCCTATAAAAGATCTGTTGGCTTATATTCACCCTAAAACTCTTCAGATCATCCTGAGTCCAGATGTTTTCAGGGGAAACAGATAGAAATACTGTAGGTTGTAGTAGTAAGAAAGAGGAGAAAGCACAGGACAAGGAGAATGGGAAAAAGCTGAAGAAATCGGGGGGAGAAGAGATTAGGAGAAGAAAAGACAGTAAATATCTGCTTAAATAACTGTTAAAAAACACAGAACAATTAATAAAGCTAAATAAAGACATTAAAAGAACATTAGAAAGACATAAAAGGATGAAAGAAAAACATAAAGAGAAAACGGATTATGGAAAATGCAAATCAGGCTGAAATTCAGAAATTACTCTGGCACTCTAAATGGTTTGAACACCTTCCCAGTGCACACCCTACCTAGAAGGTATAACTTCTATACATTTGTGAGTCTCCCACATTGCATGAAACAGACAACCACATGCAGGTGGGCACAAAGCTACGTGTGATGGATTATGGAGGAAATCTGTGAAACTCCTCTAATACTGAATCTTAACCCATCACTGTATTTCTCTGCATGCTTTTAATCCAGTGCAAAGTAATTCCAGTTCTCACCTCAATCACAATAGTTACATTATCTACTGGAATGGCATTTTTCCTTATTTACAGTAATACCAGATATTTTTAATTGTTCTCCACAGTACTCTCTTTCTGCACAGGTATAGCTTGGACAGCAAAACAAAGAAGAATGAGCTCTGCAGTGTAATATACTAGAGAAAATATTCTTACATGGCCATATCAAATTAGAATGCTCTTGCAGAGGACCTTGAAATGGACTTACACAGACAGCCAAAGCCAGGACTTTCTGTACTGTCCTGTGGAAGCTCAGATAGAAGTAATCATGGATTGATTTGGAAAACATGCAAAGATAATGTGCAAGACAACAGATGACATCACATAACTACTGTCACATCATTTGGCCCCAGAGGTATGACTTCTCTCTTCTCTACCAACAGAGCCCTCCAATATTAGAAAGCATGCACAGGAACCCAGGGATTAAAACCGCTGAGCTGCTCCAGTTTTTGCAGCTGTTAATCCAGCAGAGGAAGAGAAGAAAACATTATGCACGGCCATCAAAATTCCCCTGATAGAGAAAGGGCAGGTCAAGATACCTTACACAAAATGAATATGAAACTACAGAATTTATTGCAGTCCATGTTCTTTTTCCTGCTTCCTCACACAAATACCTCTCGATTAAAGGAGGTTGAGACACTGCTGGCAGAAGGCTTGGCTGAGTGTCACGGTCCTCTAACATCAGTTTCTTGAAAAGAAGACTATAATCATGGTGTCTTACCAGGCTACAGGGCAACCATGACCCCTCCTCACATGCCATCCTCTTGCACCATATGGGGACTCTCAGCAGCAGAAATATTTAGGAGCCTTCATAAAACAGGGATTGGAAAACATCCAGGATGCTTAAAATGATCTTTATATTTCTATGCACCTTCACCACAGTGCTGAACCATGGAACTATGGAGCATAATGGCCCTGCTCACCCTGCATAGCCACCATAACTCACAGTACCAAACTACCTTTGGAAGTCCTGCCCTGGCCTCAAGGGGAAACTGTGGGATAAATATCTGACATGCAATTTCTTTGGCTTTTTATTCAACCAGAGGAAGAACCCTGCGAGGGTCAAGCAGCGTTTCTCCTGCAGTGCTTCTCCTTCTGCCTGGGAGTGCACAGAGAGGAAGGTGGAGGTGGGAGTAGATGGACCATGACACAAAGCTCTTGTCATCAAGCAAGACCTAAAGCTGGCTGGCTGCCCACAGCCCAGCCGTGGGGTTGGGTGTGTGATTATGTGTGCATTTGTATGTGCAGCAAAGGACCCACTGAGAGAAGGAAGGCAGCAAGGGCACTGAACAGTCATAAACACTAATTCAGTGGTACAACATGCCAGCATTTTTTTGACTCTCTGGTGTTCTACTCCACCTGAGAAAGTGATGGCAAAATGAAACTAGGACTGAAGCTGCTCAACACCTGCTGATGAAATCGTTTTTCTTCAGAATATGCCATTAAAAGTAGAAGTGAATCAGAGAGGTATTATTATTGTTTTGTATCTGAAACCATGTCTAATTCTTCGTTACATTTTGATGATTACAATCGTTTTCATACTGACATTTGCAAAAAAAGGTCTATATTAGAATGTCCTTGTAGTTTTCTAAAATGTTTTGAATATTCCCAGTTACTAAAATATTCACTCTGTACTATATACAGTGATACAGGAAACACACAAAAAAATGTAGATACCAGGCAGAGCTGTGGAGTAAGAACAGGTGTCGGAGTGATGCAGCCAATGGAAGGAAAGGTGAGCAGCTCTTGTTCACTTTCCACCATAACTCGATTTTGCAGGTGCCCTGCTGTGCTGCAGGCTCCATTTGGTGTGGGAAGACTGCATGGCCCCATGCCTGTTATAGTGTGAAATGTCCTGACAAAGCACAACTGCTCCAAAAAACTTAAGTGTCACCAAAAACACCTGTGTTCCTCATTCTTCAATCATCTCTAGGTCAAATCCTTTCAATGTCTCAATTGTTTCTCTTGATTCTGGGGGGAAGTCTAACCTTGCAAGCAGGCCCAGGGTCTGAGACCCAAGCTGAGCTACTTCCAAGAGGTTCCTCTCCACTGAAACAGATGTTATTCTTCCAGCAACACAATTCTTAATGGAAAATAATCTTACTTGTCTCTAAGAGAAGCCCTCCATAAAATAGAAATATTTGCACACAGTGCTCCTAGGATTACAAGAGATTTTTAATTTTAGCACACATTTTTGTTTATTTGTTTGTTTATTTGTGAAGTTAGAATTTATAAGTAGCAGTTCTGCTCTCTGACTAAGATCCACTCTTAAATGTCAGGACACAACCACAGAAGCAAACAATCTTTTAGGAAGTACTAATTCAATTCCTCTAAAAACCTGTACTGTAGCATTATCTTAAGACAAACAGGCAATACCATCTGTAAGTATAGCCTTATGTAATGCGAAGTCTAAAGAAAAGCTCTTTCTTAGCCATTAAGGGTGAAAAACATATTTCAGTGTTAGTCACTGTTGTTTCTTCAAAATTCCCTAAGTGTTGAATCCAGCTCCTTAAAGCTCCTCCTATGGAGCAGGCAGGCATGAGCCAGCTGAAAGTCATCTGCAGCAATCTTCTGTCCCGCTGCCTTATTTTTGTTCGGGTTTAGTGAGGCTGGTTTTTTTTTAGCATGAGATTTCAACGGAACTGAAAATATCTCGTAGCAAAAACTGCAGCACGCTGTGAGTAATTTACAGCTGCCAAAACCATCTAAATCAAATCCCACGGGGGATTCTTCTTTCTTCGACCCATGCACGTTAGAAAACAAAAATGGCCAGCAGCCATTCTCCTTCTCCTCCTCCTCTTTCACCGAGCAGATTCCTGCAGCTGGAGCAGTGTCTTTAGGAGCTGCACTTATGGACTGCAAGGCAGGAGCATGGAACACTTTACAGCAAGCATTTCAATTCATAGCAAGAGCTTCACCTCTTTTTTTATTTCTTTTCTTCTTTTTTTTTAGTTTGTTTTTGTTTGGGTTTTGGTTTTTTTTAGTTTTATTTGAAAATGGGAGAATTTCAGAGGTAAACCCTGTGGTCTGTATTCTGAGCATTGCACAGTGTGCCGGCCATACAATTATTTGTAATTGCAGTTCATTCAATTACATGCAAAGGCAGTTCAGACATAAATTGAGATTTAATGTCAAACCAGTGTTCTGCCTGTAGAGTTTTTGAGATTGCATTCAATGAAAACAGCTTTTTAAGGCAAACACCAAGACATCTATAAAACACCATGCAAACCAAATACACACACACAGAGCAATTCAGGTTTTTCCTCCAAAAACACCCACAGGCAGTTTTGAAAAATGTGTGCCTTGATTTATTGTTTGAGGAAGTTGTGTTTAAGAAGGTTTTTTTCCCCTATTTTTAAATTTTCAACCTCCAAAAAGAAGCCTCAGGACTGTGTATGAAGATTAGTATGTGCAAGGTGGGGAGTTCACCTTCCGTAAAATGCTGGAGAAAGCCTGGATGAAAAACAGCAAAAGACACAAAGTGTTAGATGAAGTCCTTGACCATACGGAAGACAGAGAAAGCAACTTTTAGCCAGGCTGACAAAACGCTGCTTGAGATATGTTACCAAATGGAAAGAACAAACCAGAGCAGAAAATAAGCAAAAAGAAACAATGCCATAAGAGGTATTCAGAAAGAAAAAGCTGATTGCAAAAGGACTTGATGAATAGTAATGTCATGTTTCATGACTCATGGGCCAAAATCCCCACCCAGTATTATCACTGCCCTCGCTCAGTGCAAAGGAGCCCAAACAGAGCCTTGCACAACCCAGAGCTGCGTGAGGCCCTGTAGAGGAGCACACAAAGGGAGCAAGGAGGGTTAACAGAGACACTGCTGTTTGGCTGCGGGCACTCTGTGCAGAAGGTTCAAAGTAGTTCCCAGGGTTTCCTTTCCTCCACTCCTCCTGACCCACTTCCCTGCCTATTGCTTGACCTGACTACTCAGACCAGGAGCTGAATTCTGGGTTGAAGACTCTGCACATTTAGTTTCTACACAGTAGTTATCCCAAATAGCATTTTCTCCTATTAAAGGGCAATAATAGCTCTTCTGTGAACACTGACAAAAATGTGTTCTGTTCTGAAAATCATATGTGGACAATATACTGCCTAGCTATAAAAGCCTAGTTTCCTATTTTTTGCAGCATGACACTGTTTTCCCTACTCTAATGTGATGGACAGGCTTTTCCTTGATTCTTATCTCTTCTAGAGGACAGAAGATCTCAGTCATTTACTTTTCTTGGAAAGTTGGTGGAGGGAAGCTGTTCTCCTATGGTAGAATAGTATGTGGTAGTTTTTTCACTTACACTTCTTGTTCCCCATCAACACCACAGAATACTGATTCATCTTTTGCTGTGCAGTGAAAATCTACAGCAAGAGATGCTGGCCAGGTTTCTGTGTGGGATGATTCCCATAACCATCTATTCCACAGCAAAATGCAAATTAAATTGTGTTTTGGGGTCGTTTTGTTTGTTTGTTTGTTTTTTAAAGAAGTTTCTCATTGTCTTTTAAGTCCCTCAGGCCAAAAGCAATTTTCCCCAACATTCTTCCTACCACTGCCTGCATGGTTTGTGGTAGAAGTTCATATATTTGTAAGGTCCTATTCAAAGATATTTTCAGCACACCAGAAAATGAAAAACATTTTAAAAGAGCAGGAAAAAATTAGTAACATATTAGCTAAAACTGACTTCCAATTTAGTGCCATCAGCAACCGCTGGTATAGTTAGTACAGAAAACCTTTCCAGTTCAGGTCTGGTTTTGCTCTGTAATTCACTTCTACAGAGTCACTGTGACCTGAACTATTCCTTCCTGATGCTTCCCTTGTGCAGAGGTAGTTTTGCACTTCAATCTTCCCAACCCCCATCTTTCCATTATTTTTATGATGATGTAATTTTTCTGTCCACGATGACCTTTATTTTCCTCATGAAAACTTCTATCCATGTTAATTGCAGTGGTTTTCATGCCTCTCCTCCTTTATAAGGACAGTGAACTGCAGTTCCAAATGCATTCTGCTTTGAGCAGATTGTCTCATTTAACCTCCTTCCTCCAGCTCCAAGCAGTCTTAGTAGATTTCCATGCTGCTTATATTAGCCCCCTTTTATAAACAGAAACTTGCCTTGGTGTTGCCTGTGTTTGAAGAACTCCTTGGGCTTTTGAAAGATTCTAATAGAAAGAATTATTTAAGCAATGTTACAAATGCACTGAATCTTACAGCAAACTCTCCAAGCTAGGTAAAGAGGAAAATATTTCACTTTACATGAAGTTGTCTTATATTTTTAAGCCAGTCTCAAGAAAACTTAAAAAATTATCCATGCTGCTTTAAAACTTAGTACCTTTACAGAAATGCTTCAAGGCACTATCTACACAGAGATGGTCTGGAGAACTATACTAAACCAATGAAGTTGCTAGTTTGAAGTGGATTTTCTAAAATCTTGTAAATTACTTAAGTGAAAGTCCCTAAAGAATAGATACGCAGGATGTTTGTGTAAATTAACTAATGCTTTTTAAAGAAACAGTCTCAGAAAATCCACTTGTTTCCCTATGTTTCACTGTTCTGTGCAAATGCAAACACGTGTATATTCACACAGACACACATCCAGTTCAAATACAAAAATTCGAGAGGCGCTCTGGTACCACCCATTTTCTCCTCCTTTTCTTGCCTTCTAGGAAAAAGAAAGTACTGCTGCATCCCCCAAGCTCCTTCCCATGGCACGGTAAAGGAGTTGTATGGCTGCAGTCTGCTCACCAAAGCAGTGCGCTCATGGGACAAGCCTAGAGAAACCTTAAACGATCATGAGTCACTGTTAATTTGTACCAAATCTGTGCGGAATGGAAATACCTCTCTGCAAAATGTCCAGTTCTTCTTCCATCCTACAGGCCTTCAGGAAAAGAGGGAGATTTGGAGATTTCTGTTTTAGGATTAAAGATATTGGTGCTATGTAACTATTTAGCTAATACAGTATTTCACACAGTCATATGCCAACATTTTGAACCACTTCAAGTAGTTAAAATCTCTATTCTGTGTTTTATGCCTGTTCTGTGTTTTTTTACAGCAAACATACCTGGACCCCTCAGTTCAGCTGTGATCTCTACTACATGCACCAGGCATTGTGTTGTTAAATTTGTCTCCCTGTTTTTGTCTTGCTAGAACCAAAAATTCACCTTTGGTCTCCTATTCCTTTGTTGGTATTTATCCCTCAGGTGATTGTTGGTTGTAAGTGAATGTTTCCCCTATTTCTCCCTTTCATCTGTCATTTTTTTCCTAACACTGACCTGAAGAAATATGGTTCCCTCCCATAAATGTTTAAATGAATGCAACTGTAGCAATATTCTGATTCCCAGTTGCGGGTGGGACGAACAGGCACAGGAAGAATTCAAACATATGGAAATTATGTTTTGTTCTGTGAACTGAGCAAGCATCAGGATCTCCTCCAGAGCTTGGAGATGGAGGCAGAACCCTGACACGCAACGGGGGTGACCTGGTAGCCACCAACCTCAGGTCACAGGACCAAATAGTGAAAGCCCCGTGTCTGCATGAATGACAGCAGGACCGAGAAGCCCCAGAGCCGAAGCAGCTGCAATTCTAGTGTTACAGCAAACCATTAGCACGCACCAAGGCTTCCTGATAGCAGGTGTGAGTGCTTCCATAGAGATAATTGCTTTCATAAAAATAGTTTTCGGGGGTGGGGAGGGGGCAAAAGATTAACACTTTTTGTGGTTAGCAGTTTAAGGGTCAAATTGTGTTCTCAAGGCTGACTTGAAGGCTGGTTAAAAGTCCGGGGATATTTGTATTTAGAAACGACTCATTTCAATTTCCCAATACAATTTTTAAGGAAAACAGTAGGGGTCCATAGGAACACAAAGTATGGGGGAAGCAATGAGTAAAGAAAGCACTTTTGGCTAGATCTTGAAATGATCTGAATTACTCAAGCCAAAACCAGCAAGAAAGTCTGCTAAATGTAATTAGTAAGTGCTAAATGTATTGAGGAATTTACAGGCACAACATTCTTCATCAGAAAACAGCAATAAATATTAGCTTGTAGCCTATAAAACTAAGAATGCTGAATTAATAGGATCAGTGCACTCAGATACATTAATATAAATACTAAATAACAATTACTCATGTCTAGGTCTCAGAAGTAAGACAACACCATGTAAGAATGCTGAAGAACATTTATATTTATTAGTAACAGAGGAGGATGCTGCATAAATTCAGATCAGTCCCCTAGGAGTAAGTATATTCAACTTGGCAGGCCAAGACCACTTGTGCATAACAATTCTAAGAGACTTGGCTGAAGAGATCTCTGGCCTGCTGTGATGGTCTTGAAGTATCCTGGAAATGCAGGGGAACACTGAAAGACTTGTACAGTGTCAGTATTAAGTGAATGGGATGAACAGAGGAGCAATGCTGATGAGTCTGATATTTCTTCTGGGCAAGAAAAATGCAAATGCTGGGAAGGGATCCCATTCATAAAATAGACAAAGAATAAAGATATAAATAAAACTATATCACATATTTCAATGGAACATAAATCTTTTTAAACAGGGCATGCTAATGCTGGCAAATGCAAAGTTGTGTATTTAGGAACAAGGAATAGGAGCCAAACCTACAAACAGGATTGTGTTTTGGACAGTGGTGTGCCTGAAAAGGGATGGTGTGTCATAAAGACAAGAACACCATATGAATTCCCAGTGTAATGCTCTGGAAAAAAACAAGCAATTGTGTTTAAACCGGGAAGTATTGAGTGGCATTTGAGGTACTTTTAATCTAGATTTTGATATTTTTAAAGTGGAGGTGCTACTACTGGAATACTGAATACAGTCCTGGGCACAGATTTTCTAAAGGATGTTTAAAAGTTCAGTGGGATAGAGAAAAGAAACAGCAACATCACTTTTGAGTTTGAGAAAAAATGTGTTATAGAGGAAGATGCAAGGAGCTCTGTCTGCTTCATATACCAAAGGAAGACAGGGTGAGTTTATTACAACGCAGGAATATGCTTACAGTATAAAACATGACATATAAGAGAATTCTTTAATTTCCTGGAGGAAGGCATGACAAGAACCAATGCAGGAAGCTGAAGCCCTTTTCCGAGGGAAAGAAGACACATGTTCTTAGCATGGGGTGGTATCTCCTGCTGCAGGTGGTACTGGATTCTCCGGCTTCTAAACCCTTCACATGAAGCCCACATGCTTTTCTAGAAGATACTCCTTAACCAAATAAAGTTGACTGAGTAAGATGTTGCAATCTGTGTTAGATGGAGAGGTAACGAGACAATCTAATGGTCTCTTTGGTCCCTAAATTCCATATATCTACACTACTGTTACTTATCATGATTACAAGGTAGGTAAGTCTCCAGGGATTTTCATCAAAGTAACCGAGAATGTTGTTAGGGCCAAAGACTATTCCTTACTCCACGCAAGGACACATAAAGCTACAGGCACCTCAGATGATCTCTTTAAGACGAAGTAGCTCTTTTAGTCCCTGTGTTAATTGAACTTAGAATCTCTTGTATTAAAGCATTGAACAAGGAAAAACTTCATCTTTGGATAATGATGATGACTTCAAGTGGTTTTCACAGCCCATTTTCTGTGAGGCTTTGACTCTCTTAATATTTGAATAAACAAATAGAAGCTCAACGTGTGTGTTTTTCCTAATACCGTGTGATTGCAAATATAGAAATGGTGAATACCACTTTACATTGTAAAACAGTGTATAAGCTAGTAATGTCATTTATTGGTAGAAAACTGTATAATACTATAGCTAATCAGTGTAATAGGAAGAAAATCCTACAAAGGCCAGTAGGAGTCATCAGAAGGATATTCAGTCTACACTCCTTGTGGTTTACAGCATATCCCTGCTGCTAGTGGAAAAGGTGATCTGCAGAGTTAAAGGACAAATACTTTTATTTGCTTGGGGAAAAAAAAAAAAGCTGTTATTGGGAAAGAATGTTATTAAAGCTGGAAAGCCTAAAGATCTCACTGGGTTTCAATACAAAGAGATTGCAGACATCACAGGAGTGATCAGTTGTCTATCCTACTCAGCTCCTCTTCAGAACCGGAGGCAATTCAAATCAGAAATAAAACTGAAAAAACCCAAGAGGTAAAGCAACTTCCTTTTTCTCCAATGCAGATGGACCAAATTCTGTAATGCCCTTCGATCTCCCCTGCCAGTTGCATGAATCCAGAGGACCTCTGTTGACAGCAGGGGTATTATCAGGAGTACCATCTGCACTCACTTCCATACTAAAGACAGCTCTTGAATAGATGGATGTGACAGCAAATTTGAAGCAAAGCCTGCAAGAGTAATTTAATATTTGCATTAGGTTCTGAATTAGGCTGCTTTGCTATTCTCTAATACGCTCTGAAGTGTTCACTGTTCTAGCCTACCCTAAACTCTCCTCTGTAGGCCCAGATGGAACGAACAGGGAAGGGTATTTCTGCTTGCGCATTTATCGTGCTTTACATCTTGCAATGTTTATGGCTTTGATGTGACTTTTTAAGGAAAAGCTTACACTGGGCTTTTGCATGGGCAAATATGCCACATTCTCTCACTTCATGATTTCATCCAAACCATACTCCAGAAGTTCTGGTTTTAATATCCTAATGCATTTTTTTAGCTCAGAATTACAGAAAAATCAATACACAGGAAAGCAACACCCTCAGACTATATAGAGTTCCCCTGTTAAATTACCATCTTCAAGCTCTCTTGATCAGGTCTGATTTCCTCTTTAAACGCCTTTAAAATCTCTTATGAGCTCAGGATATCACTGTAGAGCATATCATGCTTTCAAACATGCTTTCACAACTGCTCACAGTTTCAAGAGACTTAATAACAAGCAGCACTTCCCCCGTCTGGGCAGCAGAAATCCCTCCAGCAAGGCAGGGTGCCTTCCTTGCCTTGACTTTCAAAGAGAGCAAAAGCTTTGGGGACACCCAAAGACTTCTGTGCTGCCAAGTTATCCCGGATGGTGCGGTCCCCTCCATATGTATGAAATAAAACTCTTAGTGGACACCGTTCTCTCGGCGGTGGCTGCACAATGTGCAGAGGCACCATCTCAGACAGGGCATGTCGCTGCTCAGGTTCAGGCAGTATTTTAAACCTTGTCTTTCATTTGATTTGAATGATTTCCACATAGTGGCAGGCAAACAGCTGCTTTGTGTGTAGGCTGTCGGACAGGATAGCAATTAACTCCCCTGGTCAAGCCAGCAGAACTTCTGAACTAATTATGTCCTCCCTTCCCTGCTCTCTCAGCATCTCCCTCCATTTTGCAAGTGCCTTCCACTCTAGTGGTCAGTGCTTTCTGTTAATGAGTAATTTCTGGTCACTTGAAGTTGCATTTGTGCTCCAAATGGTGCCGGACATATCAGAGCTTGGAGATCCAAAAGACTAGCAGTAATTATTTAAGACAGGAGAAACTCAGAACGGCTGAAGTTAACGAATGTTAGGGCAGTGGTATGACATGAAACAGAGGTAGCAACAAAATAAACTGAGTGTAGTAAGATGCCTGAAAAGTTATTTGAAGTTTTGTCATCTCCTCTACCTATAAAAGAGGATACTTGCTATTGCAACAGGCAGCATTGAATTGTTTATGAAAGTATCAGCTGAAAGGACTAGAAAAACAGCCTGTATGTGTAAATGTTGGAAAAACAACAGCTGGAAAGACAGCAAAACAGGCAAACCAATTCAAATGATGTCTTTAAATGCTAAATGATTGACCAGCTTAGGTCAACAAGTTTTACAAGCAATTAAAAGAAAATATAAAAAATTAATAACACAACTACACAATAACAAGAAGCTCCTTTGCAGACCAACAATGAGATGCAATATGAGAATATACACCAGACTGCTCATCGGGCCACCAGGAGAAGGAGTGGCAGTTTTATTAGTCAAATACCTCCTTTTCATCCTAAAAGGCTGGTGTTTGAAGATGGCAGATATATTCTGATCAAAGACTTCTAAAATGATAACTTAAACGAGTGTATACTCCATACCGTTCCATGCAGGGACAATCTTCTTTCAATTCACTTTCTTTTTCAAAAGAATTTTTAATAAATTTTAGAACAGAAGAGAAAAATTGTAGTCAGTTCACGAATCCAGTCCTTCATAAAGCAAAGTGATCAGGATTTGCAGATAAGAAGGTAACTTATAGCTAATCACCTTATTAGATGCTGGTAATGTTCAAAAGGTGGTAAGCTCTTAACTGGGGGGATGCTCTTACTGTTGTCAACCATGTGATGCATATTCAGGCACTGATGTGTTCCCTATAACTAGCAGCCTGCTAAATACAGTTCCTCTGATCTCTCTGGATCTAATTATCCAGTATCCTCACTCCTCATACCTCATTTTGAAAGAGTGAAATTATATCTGAATATATATTTATATCCAAAAAAACCCCAGTAAACTCATTGGGATAAGAAACCTCAGTGAGTTGCTTGAAAGGCAAGGATAAATGATGAAGGTACCGGTAAAGCTTTTAGTCTTAAAAACTCAAGAACCAGTGAAGAAAAAGCCTGGTGAATCCCTTTCAGTCTGAGATAAGCAGAAAGTTACTAAAAGGTTTTGTTAAAATACGCATAAATCCACAGGGATTGGAGGGACTGGATTTCCTGCAAATCTGTTAAACAGAACCAACCTAAAAATGCCTAAACCAAAACATTATATAAGGGAAAGATGGTGGACAGGCTTTTAAAAAAGTGGATTATGTGGCAGTCTCTTCAAAAGGGACAGCAAATGACATCTGGTAACATGCTGAGTAGAGATGCTGGGTGATTTGAGACCAAAAGGTTTTGTATATTGCAGATCAACTTTCCAAAAGCCAACACCTTTAAATTGCTTTAAAGACTCCTTTCCCACAGATCCAAAAAAAAAATATATATATATATATATGTACAGAGAATTTCTTGGATAACCCACTTAAAAGGAGAAAGAGAGTTCTATCACAGAAAGTCTGAATGCAAGTAAGGCAGAAGGAACAGATGTGTTTATGACCAAATACAGTGTCCTTAGACCTATTGGTCACTATCACGTACAACGAAAAGGTATTTTCTCTTCCAGAAGAAAAAGATCACCTAAAATTTTAAAACTCAGATAATTGCAAAGCTTGAAAGTTATACAGGTTAGGCTTCTTGTCTCTGGATGTAGAAATAATTAAGTAACAGGAACTTATAGTCATGGCCCTAAAAATATGATTTTGAAGATACGTCAAGGACTGGCACTTACGCTCTATAAAGATCTCACAACTCATCTGTTAGTGGGTTGAATGTCTTCAAGGGGAAGACACTTGACGAAATCCTGCTGGTAGCTGAAAGCTGTTCATTTTGGCCATGAGAAATTAAGCAGAATTCTCAAAATTAAGCATCTGAGGGACAGATCAGAGGCAGGACCTGCGATAACTCTTTGTGAAACATTCAGCACGGGATGCCTTATAAGCAGTGGAGATATAACTCAGTTTCTACACATAAAACTATTAGTCAAGAGAAAGGGAAAGTGTTGTATTTCTGCATTTAAAAAAAAAAAATAAGCTCAAATACATAATCATTGTGGGTTAAAGATTCAACGAAATACCTGTATGTCCCAAGTCCTCAGGAACTTTAAAAAATGGAGTAAGATCAGGGATTTCTCAGATGGGATTAAAAAAAAAATTGTGAAAATGAATATACTCCCTCAGATTCTTTTCCTGTTTCAGCACATACTTGTATGTGCACCAGACAGCACTTTAAAGACTTAAAAAGCTGTTGTCATTAATTTCATCTGGCAATAGACAGAGCCAAAACCAAACAGTTCCATACTATTAGGGCCTCCCACAATGGGAAATCTTACAGGGCTGCAAGGCTAACACATTGTTACAGAGCTCAACTGAAATAAAGTATTCGGCTGGAGGATGCTTTATACTTCAAGACAAAGCCATATTTGTAGGCTAATTCGGAATGAGAATGGTGTGAGAAAATGTCTGAGATGAGTGCTGCATAAGAAAGAGATTAAGGGCTAAAACAAAAAATTAAAGCCACCTCCTTGCTTGGCCTTCCTTGAGAAGAAAATAAATAGGAAGACACTCTTTTCCCTTCATCTTTCTGTCTTTACCATCTTTATAATCTTAAAAATAAAGAATTCTTCACTCAACCCAATATAAATTTCTGTTTGTATTATAACAGCTATCATCTATTTAAATTTACCCTTTCAAAGGCAGATATCAAATATTATTTTAAAATTCATGGTAAATTAAGAAGTCCTCTCCTCTCTCAGAAATACCAATCAAAAATAATCATATAAGAGCTCTCATGTGACCTTTTTGCACTCGTGAGCAACTCATGTAGATGAATTCAACAAAAAAAGGAATAATTTCTAAAATACATGTAATTTTAGTGGAGAAATCGGTGCAACAGCATAGGCAATGAGCGAGAGAACACATAAGCTTCCAGGTGTGATTTGCTCAAAAACGACCTCAATAAAAAGATAGTTCTATCTATGTATCTGTCTCAGTAGCAGTTCAGTGTCTATTCTGTGGTGGTGACTTTTCCTACCGGAAAAGCTCTTGAGATGCAAGCTCCTTTCCTGTCATCCTGGGCTGTGCCAGGGACCCAGGAGGACAGAAAAGTTCTGAGAGGACTTGACCATGGCTCTAGCCCTTGTAGCAGACACCAATATCCCCTTGGGCCTGCTGGGCTGCCTACTGCCTGCTCCCTGCATGGAGTTCACTTGGTGCGGAAGGAACAGAGGATATCCCTCTTGCTGTGAGACCCCAAGTGTGGAATGTTCAAACCTGGAAAATATCAAGGCTCATCCTTAAACCGCCCTCTCCTTTCCTCCTTAAAGATGCAGCCTGCTAATTCTAGGGCACCTTGGTAGCAGATGGAGAAGCCCATCAGTTCACATCTTTAGACATTAGTTAGGAGAGGAAGAAGTGTTTTAAATCCAGTTTCTATTCTTTACTCACACAGAAGGCAGAAATTTAGCAGGTAGTAAGGCCAAATTCTCAGCCACCATATTTTTATGAGTAATATTGTTTATTAACATATTGCACATGCATTATTCACATATTACTTTTCATTACATTTGTTAGCAGGCATAGTTCTTCCATTAAGAGAATTGCACCATGTTAATGTTCTTGTGTATTTTGAATATCTTGGTTTGCAATTTCTGCATGTTCTAGCTGTGTTTAGACTGGGGGTTTTTTAGTTGTCTAAACAGAATGTTGTCTTTGGTTTTGGGGTTTTTTTTCTTTAACGAAAGGTAAAATCTTAGGAATGATCATGTGCCAGACAACATCTGGGGAGAATTACCAGAGTAATATTCCTGTAGGCAACACAGTCTTAGAGTATGAGCATGGTGAGTTTTCTCGAGAAAAGTGGATTCAAAACAAAAAGGAGAAGCTGAATAGTTGGGAAAAAGACAGTAAGAAATCAAGTGAGCAGAAAATAGCTGAAAGCAGCCAGGAATAAGCAAGAAGGAGAAGAGCTGATGTACCCAAATACACTGTTATTTCTTCCTAATCAGGCAGGTACGTATTTGACAGAAGAGGTGTGTCTAGCCAGGAAACTACCGTGCTTTTCATCCCAATTTACTTCTCTTCAAAATGCAGAGTGACTAGGAGAGATCTTACAGTGTCTTAATAGACCAAGGAGGTAAAAGGCTCTGGATGTGCGAGAGAAAATTCAAGCCTCGAATCCATGTCTCAAGCCTCGAATCCATGTCTCAAGCCTCTTGCAGGTTACTGACAGCCAGTCATAGTCACACAGAAGAGATGCAGAGCAGCCTGACCTCTGTATGGCTTGTACTGTGCAATTCTTACTTTTATTGAACAAAAAGAAAGGGAATTTATCTCAGATTACACAGATAATTCTTATCTCACTGCTGTTCTGCACAAATGGCTACTGT
The DNA here is from genome assembly GCA_013396755.1 of Sclerurus mexicanus. Lineage (NCBI taxonomy): Eukaryota > Metazoa > Chordata > Aves > Passeriformes > Furnariidae > Sclerurus > Sclerurus mexicanus. The sequence goes on along the minus strand of VWZF01000182.1, from coordinate 505,849 downwards.
ATTCATACTTCTGTCTTCCTGGGTCAGCCTCGCATAGTATCAACAAGGGAAAACTTACTCAGGTCACTGGAACTGATTTATAGCCACAACAATGTGGATTTGGTCTTTTTTTTTTTTCCCTTTATGTTACTTCCTCTTAATTTTTTTTTAAGATTTTTTCCTGTAACATTCTTGGGCTTCACGTGCCTGATACTGCAAAGGCAGATACAACTGACTTCAAAGGCCAGTCCAACTGCAGTCGTGGCTTGCATGGTATGGGTTTGGCCTGCTGAGCTCATGAAAGCAAAGTTTCATCTGTTTTGCGGATTGGGCTCTTGACCTGCCATAAAAATAAATGCTATCTTCTGCAGTTATTAAATGGTAGACTGTTTCTTGTTACTACCGTGGTATACGTGTCTCTTCCATATGCCTGTCATTAAAAATAATAAATTGGGTTCCCTTATCTCATGGAGATCTCTTATTTTCCCCTCCTGTTTCGGTCTCCTGCTCATTTCCACATAGTCTTGCTGACAGACTCACACAGTTTAGATTAAAACAAAATGCAGCAGCCTTTTACCCTCTGACAGCAGAGACACAAGCAGTTCACACCTTCATCTGATGTTACACTTAACCAATACGCAAAGGAAGCAAGACAAAAGATCCTGCACCATACAAGTAGAAATAGACTTGCATACAAAGACGGTACTCCCACCGCGCTTCACCATTGCTGAAACATTAATTGACCAGCGAGCATTACACTTTGCAGTGACTGCACCCCAAGACACAGAATTGTTTTTCTGTCTAGCTCTTCAGCAAATAGTTTCATCAAAATCAGCAAATCTCCTTCTACTTTTATATGTAAATAGATTACAAGTTTCCTTGGTGAAGGATGAGAATTCAAGGTTTTGTTACATCAGAGATGTCCTATGTTCTGTCCCACTCCAAGAAACTAAAACAGCCCACTGATTTTACAATTAACATCCATGGCAAACGATCACTCACATACTTTTCAAGACAAGTAATCATCCAAAGGCATTTTCTGTCTTTAGGATTTGTCCTTTGTTATCCTTTTGTTATGGGTAGCTTAATTCCTTAGTCATAAATTATTCTTCTGTGAAAAAAGGCAATTTTTAAAGCCCTTGGTTTCTCTCTGTTTGGGTAAGTTCATTATGCTACATTTCAGACTATTTTTTCATTGAAGCAGCATCAAAATATGGAAAGTAAAACCTCTCAAGATGTATTACTGATCAGTCTGATCATGTTTTTCTTTCATACTAGCCACCACTATCTTATTTTTGTGTCAGGAATGGCACTGTCTCTAAGGTTCTGCCAGTCCAACAAATGAAAAACTGCTAAGAAGTTGTGCAGATGAATATTATGTGAATTCATTAGATGTGTGCATGTGCTGAGATGATATCCAAGAATATGTCTCGACTTCTGTATCACTGGCCACCTTGACCCTTTGAAAAAAGAACAATTAATGGACCAAACCAGATGAAGTTGTTCAATGACTTTAAAACCACCTAAAAATTTGCCAGACATTCAATGTTGATTTATTACTTTCATTTTCACATATTGTTTTCTTGCTCACAACTGCGCTTGTGTTTTCTGGGTGTTTCACACATGACGCATAAGTTCAGTCCCACTGCTACCTGATGTAAAGGACTGCTCCTATTAACTGTAATTAACTGCTACCATTAACTGCAATATGTATAGAAGCTGGCTCACTCACAGTTACATGGAAATTCATTTGGAAAATGTATAAATTAACAATATCAGTGTGTTTAGCTCTGTTTATATTGAATTCATCTGCTGAGCATTCCTTTACGTTCCCTCCATGGCATTTCCATGCATTGTTCCACTCTCTCCCCAGTGTTCAGCTAGAAGGACAATGGGAGAAAGTAGTTCCACATTTCCATGTATCTATACACAAATGGAGTCAGCCTGTGCATTCTTTCTTTTCTTATTTCCCCCCCCTCAAAAAAGCTCCCAGGGCAGGAAAGGAATGCTGGATCAGGCCTGTCCATAGTTGTGTGTTTCCTAGCATCCCACAGAGGGATGTTGTTGCTATTATTTTAACAGCAGATCTCTGCTGTTGTTGCTATTTTAACGGCAGATTTTAAAGCTTCCGCTGACATTGGTACAGACCCCGAAGCTCAGCTAGAGAATCAGAGGTGGTGAGCAGATGGTGATGCAAAGGAGGAATGTTGTATCTATATACATTCTGATGAAATTCATATCCAGTGTTCCACACAAGAGGCAAGAAACTATACTAAACGCTTAATATGGGGGTTTAATTCGTTCTAGGTGATAAATAGGTTCTTAATGTAGGTTCCCTGTCAGGGAGGTATTCACTTAGAGGGTGCAACTATTTATATCAAACCACTGGAAAAAAATATGAAAGGTTAATTCTGTATTAATTATCATTAGGAAAAAGTCACCATTTACCAAATAAGGGGAAACATTTCAGTCTGAGTTGTCAGGGCTTTTAAAGTAGTCTGAGACAAAGGGTGGTGGCTGAGGCACCACAATCCCCAGGAAAATGCTCCTGATCCGTTTGTCACAATCAGCATTAAGGTACTGTTACAGTATCTCCTTCTGGAAAAATGAAGTGTAATGTCCTTTAAACCAAGGTGCCAAAGAAGTCTGCAAACCACCTTATGGACATCTGTGTGAATCTGCAGTCTCTAAACCAATAGTTTTGAGTTTTGATGTTCTGGTTATACCTTCAGGTGCTAATTTGTTTGCTAATTGTTATATACTGATTTTCATTAGCTCTCTCCTTATCAAATATTGTGGGAAAGGAGATGAAAAGTTGTTCAAAATACCTATGTCAGGAACAAGAGGGCACAGAGAATCAGTGCCTCTTAGCAGCATGTGCATAAGCATTACGCAGTTGGTTTTGCTCCCTAAAGTGGCACTTGGATCTAAACGCTTAAGGACAAAACTATACAAATGACAAAAAAATGTGTGAAAATGTGGAACATTATTTTTTCACCATCCTTTCATAAGTACATAAAATAACTCTAGCCTAAAGCATCTCTTTTGAACACTGCATTATAAAAAATAAGGGGATAGATTGTCCGTATGTGTCAAACATTTTATCCATATTTCTAAGGATATCAGGCTCACAGAAGGCCATCAGCTGCTCAATATTCTGGACCCACTGATCCAAACTGACTCACGAGTCAGCTTCAAACAACTTTGACAGAGAGATAGATGTCTCAAATGAATTACAATTCACATTTTGTGAAAATGAATGACTAAACAAATTAGCACCCTCAACGAAGAAGCTCTCTTGGCTACTTGCTCTGTGTGCTCATCCCGATAGAACATCCTGAGACAGGAGCCAGATGGAGAAAATACTTCCCCGTGCCTGGCTGTAGCAGAAGAGTTGGGCCTGAAATTGGTATGCTATGGGATATTCAGGGAAATGTATGTGGAGCTGGAAAGGTTGGTAAACAACAGGATACGACCACTGCAGAAAGGATAGGAGGAACTAACATGTCTGGTGACATCAGGGCATGACGCAAGCCATTTGTCCAGCTTCTTGCAAGAAGCTTGTTTCTCTCACTGAAATACTCTTTAAAAGTCATCAAGATTTCAGTGCCCAGAGGAGGAGCAAAGCTAGACCTTTGGATTGGACAATGTTTATAAAATCTTACTGACGTGCTGCTATGTGGTCCTTCATATTTTATTTTACATGATCTGAATAATGACATCTCTCCTGTGCTCTACAAGTGACTCTCAGCAAAATAGCTGCGCCAGTGTGAAAGAAGAGAGAACAAGTAATAAAGGTTACCTCTCTTCTTTGTAACTTTTCTGCAACTGAAGTCAAAAAACTGAGTAACAGCAAAACACCTCCCCACAACTTTTACCTCAGCTTAATACCTCAGCCAGAAAGAAGGATAATTTCTCACCTAACAGCTCAGTTCTTTATCAATCCCATTCTTCATGTTGGGTCTAATAGCAGTTTACACAGTGACTTTACCGAGCTCTGTAAGATGACAGCAGGTTTGCAGTCTTTATTTCAACCCACTCCAGCACAAGGTAAAGGTAGCATGTTATGGCTAGACTAGATTTTTCAATTATGGTCATGTATGGCAATACCATACCTTAAACCTTGATAGTATCTTTGAAGGCATTTAAATAATTTAAGCCCCACCCCCCTCATTTTTTGTCTCCCAGTTTCAGCTTTTAGGTTAAAGTAAATTACTAAATTGCATCTGATCTATTTTCCAGTGAGACTATTTTTTCTGAATAAGGACATATAAGGGATCACAATTTAATTTTGTTCAACATTCTGTCTTTTGTTGCCACCATAAAAGGTGATCTAATAAATACTGCAATTTCTGAATGGACTTCACTCAAGTTCCACCATCAGAACTGCTAAATGTGCAAAATAAGATCTTGCATGAGGGAAATAAAATCAAAGTCCCACTGGAGTTTAATGGCAAGAAACAAAAGGGCTTGACAGTTTCACATTGAAAAGAAAATACAGGATGAAAATAAAGAACCCGATTCCTCACCTCACAACTAAAATAATTTCAATATCTGCTACTTTAATAGTTATTTCTGCTTAAAACTATATACTTAGAACATGAAGAATTACATTCCTCTCTGAAGGGTCTATCCCTTACTAAAGTTACCCATCAATTCTAGCACTTTTATAATTGAAGTATTAAAGAAATACATCTTACTCTGTATTCTCGCTGGTTTATTTTGTGCCACAGACAGAACTCTGTACAGTTTCCATTTCCCCTACAATTAGGCGCCGCTCCTACAAACACATAAATGTGAGCTCACCTTTCCTGCTGGGAGGGGTTTGGACGGGAGACTCGCTGCAATAAAGGGCATGAATACATTTTGGCAGGATCGAGGCCTCAGATAGCAAGGAGGAAACTGGCTAACAGAAACCACCTTTGCAAACATAAAGAGGGAAAGATCCCAGGAAAAAAGAAAATAAAGTTTTATACACTTTTATGCCAGCCAGAGTATTTAAAGGGAGAAGAAACTGGAGAACATCAGAACTGGTCTTTCTTTTTTAAATCCGAGTTGAGAGTGTCCCTTTAAGGATTAATGGTATGGCACAGCCCAGGGTTTGCTTCATTTGGCTTTGACTAAACTGTTATTTTCTTTTGCTAAGAGATTCAGAGACTGAAAGCGCAGCCTTTTCTTCCTCACAGCTCTTTGCTCCCACATTATCAAATATTTTCCCTTCAGCTTTTGCCCCTGCCTTGCTCATGGGATGTAAATGATGCAGGAATTCTGACTGCTCTGCTTCAGTTTAGCAGTGATAATCTCAGGCAAATGCTTGCAATCTGTCTTTCATTAAAAGAGTTTTTTGCACTTCTGTTTAACGCAGCGAATTTTTTGAACTGCCCTTCTAAAAGAGGATTTCACATCCACTTTTGCCTGGAGGGAAACCCTTGCTACCACAAATATATCTGCTGAATAAAGGGGAATGCTCTTGTTTTTGAGAGGTTCTCACCAAAGACAGCAAACAGTTCTACCTTCAACTTGTGAATATTGCATGCTTGCTGCACACTTAATTGGATAAATCAATACATAAAACAATGCTTATCCCACTAAAAAGCAAGGCATTTTTCTGCTGCTCTATATAAAAACAGGTGTGAAAATTCCATTGTAAAATGAAAGTAGCTTTCATTATCAACTGTATGAAACCCCTTGCAAAGCACGATTGCCTTATTTTTAGCCACCAAATGGAACACTGGTATCTAATACTAGTTGCCATAAAAAACTCTGTGGGAAAAATAGGAACGGAGAAGACTGATATTTCTAAAACACTTAAAATACGTTAAAGGTTTAAATTTGGTGTTTCAGTGGCCCTAGGAAAAGATTATACTACATTCCTATAAAAATAACACCAAAATATTAATATAATTTGATATATACAACATATATATGTAATAATATATATTATAGATACATGTGCAAACCATAAGTCTGTCTAGGGAGAGAGAAACTTATGCATGCACCCAATGTGGAGAAAGTATATAGGAAGTAAAATGGGATTTGAACTCTGATCAATATTGAACAGACACTTTTTCTGGGTTGGTAAGAGTAGCTGGAATGTCTTCCTTGAAAAAAAAAAATCCTCAGTTCTTAAACAAAAGAAATCCTAGAACTAAAGCAAAAAGAGAAATGGGGAATATTAAATACTTGGCATACGTCACTGTCACTGTTACGCTTTTAAGTACCGTAACAGAGTGGGCTAGAGTTCTCAGCTCTGTACTGAGTTTGGCCCCAGCTAGGTATCTACACACTCTTCTGAAGTGAAACAAAGAAACAAATATTTCAAAAAAGCTTTTGAAAGCCATGTCCTTACTAAAAAAAAAAAAAACAAAAAACCTTTTTATCTGTGTGAGGGTAGTCAGAATTTGGTTGAAGACAATGAAAATGTTAGATCTCCACTTTGCCAAATCCCTTGTGCAAGGGACTCAATCACTGATGTATTCCTGTGCTTCCCTTACGACATCAGGATGCATTTTGAGCCAACAATTTGAATTGGGAATCCTGTTATTTTTAATTGCCCTACTAACGAAGCCTTCAGCTTCAGATTCTTTTGCGTTTGCAAATAAGAAATTGCTTCTTTCTGATCCCTTGTTTACTGTTAAAATATACAAGAAGAAAGGGGGTTTCTTTCCCCAGTGTCTTAGACAAGGGGAAGAGGAAACAGCTCAGGAATTTCTTTTTTTTTTTTTCCCCACAAAATATTCCTTTATAAGTGGCAATTTCACCTGTAATTCGTTGTGCACTGAAAAACAGGGCCTCTGTTCTACCTCACAAAACTCTACTTTCATTCTCTCTTCATTTAGGGTTTCCACTGTACTGAAATTTGAGTCCCTACTCAAATATCATCGACCATCCTTTTGAATTTATTATTAAATTATGTCAAACTCAGACCACAAGTATAATAATGACAAATCCTGGTTGAAGTCCCCGTTTCCCTTATGGTGGAGATACTTGGGAAGAGTTACGAGCTTTTGACCCACCGTGCTCAGAGAAGCAAAGCCTGGCACGTGCAATGAAAATCACATTTTAGTATGTACATGGGAAAAAATTTAGTCAACCGCAGTGTAAACAGTTGGTGTGAATGTTGTCTTATTAAAGGAGGGTGACTAACCAGCAACACCTTCAAAATATTATTCTTTGTACAACTGTAATGTCTTGAAGCCCTGGATGTGAATTGACGCTCTGCTGTACCATCAAATGTAAGCAAAGTAGATCCTCAGGTCATCACAGAGTCAACAGTCTAAGTACGTGCAATGGTGCAAGTGCTAACAATGAATCACCTCTTGCTTTAGAAATAGAGCTGGACAAGCATCCTGACATACAGGAGAAAAGTCATGACTCAGACAAGTTAAAAATACTACAGCTGTGAATCTGGAATAAAGGAAAAAAAAGGAAACAGAAATAGGAAACAAAAAAAAAAGACAGAAAAAGAAACACAATTTTAAGGAAAGAAATAAAAATAATGAGTATACACTTCATTAATGACCATAATAATACTCTTTTTCTTCCCATTTATCTGCACAGCAAACATCACTGTATAAATGCTACGGCAAATAGCAACTCTACCATAACTAGCTGTAATTGCTTATATTTTAATTCAAGCATTTTCATGAATACTCAGTAGTTGTTTAAATATTCACAAATGAAATGACTGAAGGTCAGTTCACAAATAAAGATTCTCATTCAACTACAAATAATCGCAACAAGAAAGCATTGCTACTATTTGCTATTCTTCATTTAAGTTACAGGGTCCTAGCCAGGCTGACATTTAAAAAAACCTGCCTCCCTCTTTCCTCCACTCATGCCCCCAGGAAAAACACATAAATAAACAATAAGTAGAAATTTTAAGTAGAAGGGGAAGATTGAATTATCTGTAGTAATTGATTACTGTAAGTTGAGTTTAATTATGTCTTTAACAATAAGAAATGTGCTACACGTAATTTAATTAGCAATTAGCAATTGCCTCTGGGTATACCTATAGAATAAATAACTACACTCGTTGCAGTCTCTCAGGCATGTAAAAAACTTCTGTATACTGACAGTTTTAATATTAATACTACAAAGCACTGAAATATATGATGTTTATATGCAATGGAAATCAATAATGTACAGCCAATGCAACTGCATAATAAAATAGACTTAACTCCGTGTGTAACATCTATTGAGTATAAAAAAGCTGAAGACCTGAATAGAGTTGTAAAAGTGGCAAATAGGATTTGAAATATTATTCTAAAAAATCCTGTGAAGTTTGCTGTAAGAGAAAATATTGCCTCTAGAAGAGGCTTTATAATCTTTCCTGAAATGCCTAACTTTTTTTGCATTAAACCATGGAGAAGAAGGACCATAGGAAGAAACCCTGCTCTTTTTCAAGAAAACTTCTGCTTATTTGAGATGTTTTCTGTTTCCCCGCTCTTACGTATCTAAGCTACATCAAATTATTACATTTACTCATATGATGTACTAAGTTGCCTTCAGAAACCATTTTGAACAGTATATTTCTTTTATAGGAACCATACTGTTCATTATTCCGTAAAAACAAAAAAAAAAAAAAAAAAAGAAATCTGGGAAGGTACCAGATTCAGGGAGAAAGTCTGAAAACAGTTTCTGATTTCTTCTCGTGCCGAGAGCAGCCAGTGGGTAGGAAATGAAGCCCTGAACTGCTCCCTTTCCTGCCTCATTCTCCTCTCCTTTCACAACGGTGGTTCCCCTTTCTGCCTGGTTTTCTGCTCCTTCACCCCTATTAACTCATCTCTTTATGATCTCACCATCGTTTCATTCCCAGGAGGATAATGTACACATGCAACTCAATGTAAACACAACTGCAAGCCAGTTCATTCCCTGGTGTGCTACGTCCCTTGCCCCAGCCAAGAGAGCCCCTGAGCGATACAGAGCACCCAGTCCTCATTCAGGCTGAGCTACAGCACTCTTATTCTTGATCTGCTATTTTCCTATTGTTCCTCAGCCCAAGGACGAGCCAGCACCTACAGAAGCCCACAGATATCCCAGTCCAGCTGGTGTCTGAGAGCACGACCACCGGCAGGGCATCTGACACTGCAAAAGAACAGAGGCGAAAAATGCCCCAAACATTTTCCATCCCCTTTTGGGTCTGAGCTGCTTTTATGTTAAAGTCTGTAACCATACTGGATTACTCGCTTACGTGTCTCATATGTACTCAGTCCAGCTTCTTTCCATTTTTTCTAAATCAATTATTCCCAAATTGTCCCAGATAAATGATACTCAGCACCTTAATGTAACTTAAGCAATCAGTCTGGAAACACTCTTAATAAACAGCTGAATCACAATCAAATCTTGCATTCCGAGGGGATTTTTTTTCCTGAAGTTGCATTATATGACTATATTTTCACAAAAGCTAGTAATTATTATCCATTTCTGTAATGGCACACTGCTAGGCACTTCCACAGCTGCCCTCCCTTTCCCCAGCCCCGGCACAATTTCCTGACTTGTGGACTAAATAGAATTGCTACAGACAGAATAATCCGAGCAGTCTCTAATGGGGCAGTGTAATCTTTCTGCTGCTCCGTCAGCATTGCAGGGACCTGCATAACAGAACTGTGATCTTACAGTCTTATGTGGCTAACACTCCCAAGCATTGAAGTGAATAATATGACTGGCTTGCCACGAGGCAGATGGAGACTTTGCTAGGATTGTTTGATGGTAAATGAAGACTTTTTTTATTTGCTCCAAGGAGCTTGGCACAGGAAACCCCCAAATCCTACAATAATAAATCTTCTATTTATCTTTTAAATTCTGGAGCAAAATAAAAACCATTAGGCACCCACAGTCATGGGCTGTATTTTATATTTTTCTAGCTTCCTATAACCTTCTGGTATAAAAAACATTAAGCTTTCTTAAGCAAAAAAGCTACTTTTCAGTTCAAAAATAACAGCCTTGTTGCCTTGTATGGAGCACTCTTTTATTGTAGTACACAATGAAGGGCAGGAGCATTTAGAAATTGCAAAGACAGGCAAAATCCAGAATCCTGTATCTGATCCAACCTGATCTTTTTCACACCATCGGGCATTTGCAGTAAATCTGAAGAGCAAATAGGATCCATCTACCACATAAAAGTGATCTCCCAGGCATTAACCTCACTGTCACGATTATTTTACTCCTGCAGACTGACACAGTATTCCCGCCGATGAAAAAGGAATCCCCATTTATAAGTCAAAATTATTCCAATCCTGACATTTGTGCTGAGGGCGAGGCTGCTTTCTGGCTATGCCTGACTGTTTAGGGTGTCTCAGAGCAGAAATCAAGGTCTCCATGGCAATTACACATTCATAACACCACTGAAAATAAGGTCACAAAAGCTGCACCCTTGAAAATCAGCACCATAAAACCCTTTGAAATGCAGATACTTGGCATCTCACAGAATCAGGCCCTCCTTTAGCAGCTGCCTCCTAACTGTGCTTCCACCAGCCTTCATGCTACTGTTTCATGAAATGCCACAGGACACTTCCAATGTCTTTATTAAATTAAAGAACCAACTCAGAGGCAATACACAACTTCACAAGAGCATACGTCAACTAAAAATTTAAGATTGCCAATCCCAATTGTTACATGATAGGATAGCAGAGTCCAGCAGAACCTCAAGGCTGAAGTTTGCTTTCAAAAAGGCAGTGAGAGTGTTTCCATTAAGGTCTGAGAGGGTGCAAAGGAATGCTCAACAGGTCTTCCTCTAATATTTTTTCATCGTGATAAGAAATACTGCTTAAGGCACAATAAAAATAAATTTGCATTTTTTACTGTGTAAAGTGATCTACATTCCAAGATGAAAGAGGGTTGACAGGGCAGCACTGGGGTAATTTCTTCATCAAATGAAGTGATGCTTGGAAAAGTGATCAAATGTGATGACAATAACACCTATGAACATTTAATAACTGACCTTTAAATAGGATCGTTGGAGCAGGATTGAGAACAATCCATTATGGTGGTGAGGCAAAAAAAGTCTGTCTGTGAATCTCTCAATCTATTCCCAAAGTCCCTTCTTTTTTGCAGATTCAGATTTACAGAACTAATCTACAGGCATTTCAGGGATAAACCAAGAACTTACATTTGAAGGCTCCCTGATCTTCTCATCATATGCACCATATACTTCTAAATGTTATAACATGTTCTTTTCAGGATTACTTTCTGTGCATGGGCATCCTCACAGATACTGTCATCGTGAGATACCAGCATTTCTGGTATCTTATTTAAGGATACTGCTATTACTAGTGCAGCTTCTTAAGAAGTTTATGATGCACAGTTCTTCACTCTTATTAAAAGCAAAGACACTCTGGTGTCTTCAATTTTCCCCTTAGTTTTGGGGTAGGTTTCTGATCAGGGAGCTCTGTATTTCCTGAAGTTCCTAAAAGAAGAGACTTGGGTTTGTTAATTCATTGGTCATGGGAAAAATGTCAATGCTAGCCAAGAGTGCATCCAGTCCCTGAGTGTAGCTAAAGAACTGTAAGCCATTCATAACTATTCTGTGTGCTCTGGCCCACTGATTTTCAAACAATTTTTGCTGTGGCTGTATTCATATAAATATGCTGATTATTAATATGATTTGTGTCAGGTTTTAACCAGTTGGTTAAGTACTCTTTAGAAACTCTAAATTGGTTCTTTTAAAGGTGGTTGGCAGCAATTTCTTCCCAAGCTCTTTTCCAAGAGCTACACATGTGGACATAGTCGAAAATGTCCATTTAACAATACTGGAAGATTTCCTTCCCAAAAAGCAAAAGCCTGAGAAGAATGAAGAGGTGCAGAGGTAGTGAAGTGAAACCATCGACTGTGACAGGGTGGCAGGGACTGAGTTCTACTGTCCAAGAGTTTAACTGAACTTTATACATATATAAATATATATATATGTAGTGAATCAACCAGGAAAACACAGCTTTGGAGAAATGAAAACTACACAGAATTCTGAAGAATTGGGCAAAGAACTTTGATTTTTAGAAGAAGAAAAATTGGGAAACAGTTTTGATTGTCTAAATGCTTTAGTTGAGTACTATACATATAAATGAAAATGTCTTATCTTTTTTAACTGCAAATTAATTTTATAATTTATTTTAAAACTACTTTTTAACTAATTTAAACAAGGAGATTTGGAATCTGATTTTACAAGGGTTACATATCTTAAAACCCTGAGGTAGTTTGATGATACAAAAATAAATATTTAAAGGCTGGACAAATCCTGTTTTCCTGATTCTCAATGAAGCAAAAGAAATAAAAAATGGTTTTATTGAACTAAATCTGAATGAATCCTCAAAATCTTCATTTTTTTTCTACTGAGTCCCAAAGTGAAAAATCCTCCTCAGAATTCCTCCATTTCTGTGAATTGGTGTTTTCTGGCCTAAGACATTTGTTAGGTGAATCCTTCTTTCTAACATCTGTAAGGTTGCATTTGCAAATGAACAGCAAACATTGGACAAACACTGTCATAGGGGTCCGACTGACAATCCTTTCACCATCTTCAAAATACAGTCAGATCAATAGCTCAATTGAGCAAAGGGTATATGGAAATATTATTGTAAATATTATTGTAACAAGTGCTTTTGTCACTTCTTGGATTGATTTACTGATTCATTGTTTTCTGACCTTGCAGAATATGCAATTAAAAGATGCCTCTGGCATGAACAGTGTTGCTAGAACTTGAACTGGCACTACATTTCCTCTCAGAGTTTTAAAAATTCTTGACTTGCTTTCTAAGATGTTTCAATTTAATTTTACCATATTACTATGTTATCTTTCCCTAGAACTTCTCAGCAGAGCATGCTATAGCTTTTAACACAAGAAATACAATAGGATTGTATTTTGAGACAGCAGATGCTTCACAGGCATAAAGATTGCAATCCTAACCTATTTAAAACAGTACTGGATATGAACAGCAAAAAGCTACACCTTTCTTTTCCCTCTGAGAACAAAAATGTCTCAGCATGATACTCTTTCCCTGAGGAAACTCTAGTTTAAATAAAAAGCCAGAAAAGCCAAACCTTTCAATGTCCTGCTATGCAGAGTTATTCTGGGCAGGATTAGGAACTGGAGCACTGGGAAGATCCCAGTCGCCTGCCTTTCCCTGTACACCCAGGTGCCCACTGCTGCTCCTCTCAACGGAGCCACACAGCTCCCAGGCTGACACACACAACCAGTTTGCATGTATACCCATCCTGCTTTTGCTGTCAGGATTTAAACATAACCTCCTATGCCATTAATACAAAGTAATTGCACAGTTTAGGAAGATGTCAGAGAGTTAAGAGTTAGCAAAAAATCCTATAATTCCACCAGCAAGCACTAGCACACTCATCCTCTCCAGGAAACTGCTGATCTCTGAAACATTGTCAGTTTTAGAAAATCTAAGCTTTTTTTTCATTGAACTTGATTTTATGCCATCAGTGTAAAGCACAGATCTCAATATGAAGTGGTTTAAATCACACTTGAATGGATTTTACTTGCCAAAGGAACTGATGTAAATGCCGTATGATCCTGTCTCAGTATATCCAGGAATTTTCTGAATACTCAGACTGATTTTAGTGCGTTATTTAAACTATTGTAAGCTTATTAATCTAGATGAGCAGGCAGGAAAAGAAGAAAGGTTAGAAACAAAGAAGTTTTATTTTTTGAAGGCCTAAGACTGCAAGCAAAGATTCATACAGGAATCCAACCGATTACAATAGGAATAGAATCTGTTCACACAGTGATCTGTGTGAATAGAAGTAGCTCAAGTGGCACTCCCTGTGTTGTAAAACAATGCAAATGCTCTTTCCTGAATGTAGAGCTCTTGGAACACAACTTTCAACTTTTCCATCTGAAAAAAGAATCAGTTTTCCTTAAAGACAGATATAGATAAAGCAGGACACTTCTGCCTGAGGAGAGGCTAGCTGGGCTGATATTTGATATAAGTGCTCAGTCCCAAATGGGAGGAGGGAGAAGTGATTGATGGTTCGTACGGAATTACTTGACTTTTGCTTGTAACAGAAGCTTTTTGGAGTCTCCCGAAGTTCTTGTCAAAAACAAGAAACATCTTTTGAAATAGCCGTTTCCCCCTTCCCAACAGATGGAATAAACGTGTGTAAAAAATGCTGCAGATTTAAAATACGTATGAAATAAAGGAAAAAGTTGTTTGACACGCTGCCCTTTTTCTAATACTCTGCTGCTCTGTAAGGTTCGTCCCTATTTTTCTATTACCTGCCCTCTTAATGCAGTGTGAGCAATTCACTTCTCTGCAGGAAGTTTCACAAACGCAGCAGCAGTTCACCAATTCAGCAAGACGCATATTACCGCAGGGACAAATCCTTCTCGCTCTCCGTCTCCCCCGGCTCCAAGGTCAGAGTTGTACGAACCTGACTAAGCCAACCCTTTCCCGAGTCCCCACAGGGCTCTTCTGGCTCTCATCTGGACAGCTCCATCTGCCTCCTGCAATTGTCTCCTCTGGGAAGGGCGAGAGCATTAGCTCTGCGGCTGGAGTATGGGGGGAGCAGAGGCAATACGAGGGGCAGATTTTCGCGTTTCCTTCCATCGTGTACACAAGGGAGCAATGGATCTGAGCCCGGTATCCTCTCTTAAAGAGGAAAACTGATGATCCAACAGGTGGAATGAATTCATACAATCCTAGTCACACACAAATTTGTTAGAAAGACTTCGTATCAATAACTCCCAGCCCCAAGCCAAAGCAAAGCTGACCCTCTCTGTCTTACACCTCGTTGTTACATAGCATTGCTCACCGGCGAGACTCAAGGACCACGCAAAGGACGATGCACACCAACGCGCCCTACCTCAGGAAAGAGACGAGAAAAAGTTCTCTGCCTGCACTTGAAATCCTAGTCCCATCCACCGAGCACTCAAACAAAAGCTGAAGTGAGAAACCAAATTAAGTCACACCCTATTTTCGGCCTTAACAGCCACTGCTCAAAGAACTGGCCTTCGTCAATATGAGCATTTAGAACCATGGGTACTGGAAAAAAAAAAAATAAAAAAGTAAAGACGAGCCACTTATGATCAACCGCATTTCTCCTGCCCTTAAAATCTGTTTGCCGCTCCGGAAGGTGGACGGGCTGAGTGGCTCCCGCACCCCCCGGCCCTGGGGCAAGAGGGACCAGGATCCCCCCGGCGCAGCGGGGTTGGAATGGACAACGGTGCAACCTGCCGGGAGAGGCAGGAAAACATGCCTCAGTTAAAGAGATGGAGGTTTTACTCTTGACAGCCACGGAAGGCTTTGTCAAGCTCCCCGATCTTAATCTTATGGATAAGCAACTGTAATAAACACGTTGTAGGTCTTAAAATGTGCGCCGTGTTGTTTTCTCTCGCTGCAAAGCCTCGCAGTAGTTGGCTAAAGTCCATTCAGCTAAACATAGGGAACGAAAAATTAAACTCTCAATAATGCCTTGATTGCTTTTGATTTAGTTTGCTGTTTGGGGGGGTGTTTGTTTGTATGTGTTTGGGTGGGTTTTTTTTAAGTGATATGTGCACTTTTAATATATGCAATTAAAAATGCTGATAAGAAGTGTGATACACGGATTGCACTGCCAAAATTCGTTTACAAACTCGCTCGCGTATTTCTTTGCAAGAAAAAGGACTGTTCCAAAGGCGAAAAAATCCATCTTTTTAACCGCACAGTTTTGTTCTGCCCCTGAAGCGCCTGTTGTCTCGCCGTGAAGGGACCCCGACCCCTTAGGGGAGCAGCCTTGTTTCTGTCGGGGGAAACGCGTTCACAGGGACACGTTCCACCTTCTCCCACAAATTAAAAAAAAAAAAAAAATTAAAAAAATGTCTTAAACTTTCGACGAGGAAAGGAGCGCTCTCGGCTCTGCCTCGGACTGTCCCTGCGCCCTTGGAGTGGCGAAGGGCCGACGAATGCCACCGCCGTAAATGACGGTAAACAATACGTGCATCAAGGGAGGCAACGCCTGGGCCCCCCGTGACCTTTCCACTGCTCAGGTTAAATCTATAAATACCCAGAAGACACCCGAGACCATTGTTTTGCTGCCCTCTGAAACCAAACCTGCCAAGGGGACGGAGGGGTGCCCCTCCACTCTCCTCCTCCTCTCTCCTCCCGGCGGCGAGAACCGAGGACCGGCGGAGGATGCGGGGAGCCCTGCCCAGCCCGATGGTGGGGCAGCAGCTGGGGAGGCTTCACCGAGCCCCGGCCGCGGCCCCACGCCCGGCGCGCCCCGAGTGGACGGGGTGGGGGGAGAGATGGTGAGAGTCGCTGTAATCCCGAATTCCTTTACACAATCTCGTGATTGGAACCCGCAAGTGGTTAAAATCCAGATTTACCCCCCTTTTAAATGAGTCTCGTAAAAAAGCGCAGTGACTCTGGCGAAAAGGTTCACGGCTGAGACATAAATAACTTGGATATTCGGGAGATATTTTTTACAAACCTGGGAGATTTATCCTCTTGCTTTTCTCACCTTTCCCCACGCCACACCCCGACCCGCCACCTCCCAGTCTGTCACCTCGTTTCTCCCAGGAAGATGCGGGCCCGAGGTGGGGGGAGGGCTCTCTGGGCGACTCAGTATCGCCAATATCACCACCGGAGGGTATGAGCACGTAAGGGATCAGGGATTCGGCCAAAACGGGGAGACAAAGAGGGCTGTCTCCCACGCACCCCCCAAGACTGCTGTTTGTACACGGCCAGCACAGCGCCGCACCGAAGAGGGCGAAGCCCCAACACAGGGAGGGGAGTGGGGCCACCCTGCCGACACCCCCACCTCAATCCCACTGCCGGAGGATGGAGGGAAAAATCCCCGCGAGACGTGGCCAGCGCGTGGGAGAGAAATCCTGATACCTGCCTGCACGGAAAAGATGTGTAAAAAAAGAAGAGCGAAGCCTTACTCTGCCCTTGGCCGTGTCTAGTTCCCCGCGGCGAATGGTTTTCAGACCCTCCCGAGCTGAAATGAAGGGACTTCATGCGAAAAGATCGATAAATGGGGGTAGCCTGATTTACGTTATCACACACAAAATCAACACATTATTTCCCAGCCCGTACTGTGCTGCTTGCGGCCTCTCCGTAAGGAACCGTACCAATAATCCTTGCCAGCAGAAGGAACAGCCCATCGCTACTCCGGGGCAGCGGCTTTGAGCGTTGAACCTTTGGGACGCTATAAAAATTCCCCTTTCTAATTTTTTTTTCTTTTTGCTATATCGTTGGAGATTTGGCAAGTTTAAAATACTTTAGGTGTAAAGTTTGTTCTTAATTAGATCTTGTAAAGATGGAATTTGGTGGTCATTATAGAGCCGCTAATCAATTTTCACCCAGCAGCAAAGGCACACCGCGGAGGAATTACGTTTAATGAAGTGACTGTGCAAATTACAGTCGTGGACTTTATTTAAAGTCTATCAACCTCCTAAAAATGATTTCTCAAACTGTTCTTGATTTCCTTTGCCTTATGAAAAACATCATGTTTGCTTTCTGAGGTTTCAGGCATTAGTAGTCGTTCTCTCCCGCTCTCCAATCTAGTGCCCGGGGAGTTCTCCAATTTTCCATTTCGAATTCATGGAGAAATGGGCAAGTTAAACTTTTAGACCATACAAGAATATATCCTATTGCTGCTAAAAAATTATGAAAAACAGTTCGAAAAAGAGAAGACTAATGCACAGTCTTCTGTTATTAGAAAGTGGATTCTCTGTTATTAGAAAGTGGATTTTTGTTGTTCGTTCGCGTATTTATTCTTTTGAACAAGGAAATCTCTGAAACCTTGAGCTATTTTTTTTTTTTTACTGCTTGATCGCTACTGTCCCCCCTCCTTTATGCACGTCTCTCCACTGAGAGAGACGTCCCTGGAGGCAGATTTTACCTACTTCTCCTTAAGATCCTCACGGGGAAAGGTTGTTGTTGTTCGAATCAAATTAAAATGCGGTTCCTTGAGAGCGCAGCGGGGAGAGGTCTTCGGAGTTCCCGGTCTTTAGCTCCGTTCAAAAACACTTAAAATATTTTTTTATTTTTAATAGCAAACATTTTTTGACACCTCGATCTCTAATTCTTTCCATCTTTTTTTTTTTCTCCTTTTTGTCTTTTGGTTTATTTGTTTGTTTGTTTGTTTTATGCCGGGCCTTGAGCAGCTGATGCTTATTGATAATTCAGGGAACGTTTCGCAAAATAAAGAAAAACAAATTTAAAAAGGTGTTTCCTTTTCCAAGTGCAGCGGAGTGGACCTGACGCAAGTGGAGGAAATTTCTGATCTTTTTCTTACAGGGTCGCGCAAATAAATCGCTTGACCTTTTTCCCCCGTCTGGATACTAAAAGTAAAGAGAAATCGTCTAAAATTCGTTTTCTGACCACACTATTATTGCAAGAGCAGGACCTCTCCCTCCGTCCCTTTTCCAGGCGCTGGGGATCGGGGCGTGGGGAAGGCGCGGGGGCACTGGGGGTGGGAGCTGCGGGGCACGGCGCGTTTTCACCCCCGGGCTTGTCGCGGGTCTGCGGCTGCTTTGCGGCACCGTAGGGTTACGCCGGAGAGAAATGACCCGGGGAGAAAAAGAGGAGACCCGGGGGGTTCGCTGCAGCCAAGTAATAGCTCCGAGCTACTGGATCCCTTTTAAATAAAAAAAAAAATAAGCAAGAGTTTAAAATTAAAAGTACAGACACCAAGAGGGAAGTCTCGTGATCCCTCTTCCCTCACCCCGGGCCAAGGGGCCGCGGCCTCGGCGCTGCTCCACAAGCCCCGGTTCCCGGGAGGCGCCAGGCTCGGTAGCGGGGTCGGACGCCTGAGAGTCCCTCTCCCACGCTGAGGCCCTTTTCCCTGCCGGGAGCAGTAGGAGAGGGAGGAGAGGGTAGGTCCCCCTCCGCCGTCCCCCTGCGCCTGAGACGTGGTTTGTGCGCTCCGTCCCGGCAGCGGAGCGAGGCCGCGCTGCCGAGCCCCAGTGGGCCCGATCCTGGGAGAAGGATCAGGCCCCCAGCCCCTCGCTGCCAACCGCGGACCGTGGGTGTTTCGGGTGAGAGCTCGCCGCAGGGGTGTGTCGCTCTGCGGAGCCGGCGACCCTCGCCTCGGCACGGGGCTGATCCTGGGCGCCCACCTCCACCACCGAAATCTCCGATTGGAGCCCATGGTCTCGGCGAAGCAGAGTCGGGGGTATGGCCGGTAATACGGAAAGAGGAGAGGGGTGCATGTCGCACCCCACTCCTTTGCCCCCGACCCACTCGGCGATCGGGAAGCTCCGGGACAAGACGTGACGCGTGTCCCGAGATTCCCGGGAACGACTCTCGCGACCGACAGGCACGGAGAGGGACGAGAGGGGGAGAAAGAGGAAGCGGAGGGGACATGCCGTCCCTCCCGGGATATCATGGAGCAATGAGGGGGAAAAGAGAGGCAGCAAGTAGGAGAAAAGTCCCCACAAACTGAAAGGAAAAAAAATTCAAGAAATCTCCGCAAAAATCCTGCTTCCTTTTCCTCTATCCCCAATCCCGGATGTTTTCCAGGACACGCTGCCCGGCACCGCTCTCCCGGCGGGCAACTCCCGGCAGGGTTCAGCGGCGGGGGGGGAGCGGGGCGGACGGGGGGCCCGAAGAGAAAGGAGTCGCACTAACCGGGATTGAGGTCCAGGCACTGAGTCGGGTCTTCATTGTCCCCCAGCTGGCCATTGGGGCTGAGGCTTTCCATGGACAAATCCAGCCCCTTGTCCTCCCAGTCTCGCAGTTTCCTCTTTTTATTTGTCCCGATCAAGGCTTCCACCGAGAAAGCGTGCGCTCGGGAGCTGAGGGCCACCGCCGATCTTCGTCTCTCACTCATCTTATCCCCCAGCCCAGGCCCTTGGGCAGAGGAGCGACCAGTGGCTGGGAGCGCACAGCTCGGGGACTCTTGCCTCTTTCTGTCCCCCCCACCCCTCCCCAGCTGGACCCCCAGAAGAACCAGCCCTCAGTCTCCTGAAAGAACTACATGAGGCTGCAGATACTCCGCAGGCAGAGCCGGGAGGGTGTGCTCAGCCCAGGTCCCAGCACTTGCTCAGAGGGGCTGCAGGCTGGAGTTCTTTTTTTTTTTTTTTTTTTTTTTCTTCTCCCCTTTCCTTCTGTCTCTCTCTGATTGATCCAAACTTCTGGGATTTTTTTTTTTCCTCCAAGAGTTAGGCAGGCTGTGTGCGCCTGTCAAGGAAAAAAAA